>PVKE010001749.1:0-26699 GCA_004027555.1 Craseonycteris thonglongyai
TCTCTCTCTCTCTCTCTCTCTCTCTCTCTCTCTCTCTCTCTCTGTCAAAAACAATAAAAATAAATCTTAAAAAAATATATTAAAAAGCATTCATCAAGTGCCTACTATATGCCAAGGCTTCAATGTACTAAGCATTGGAGGTACAAAGCCAGGTAATTTTAACTTGTAATAATCAAGTACTCAGCTAAATCACTTTAATACCTTGTGAAAAATCAAGATAAATGTTTGGTTGTCTTTTGAATGTAAAAACACATCAAAAGAAAACTACAGAAATTCTCAAAAGTCTCCACTCAAATCATATCGTAATGGAAACAGAAGATTGAAAGGCATATAAGCAAGAAAAGCAAAGGCAAAAAAATAATTAAAAGAATTAGTTATGAACTACTCAGGATTTCTAACTCTGTGTAAACCAAATTATATTATAATGGAACACGCTAGGCTCTGTGCTCTCAAAACCCAACTTCATAAAAGGAGCAAAGTGAGCTTATCTGAAAAGGAGGTGTTCAGTTCTGCTAGAGGCAGGGAAAAGCTGGATATAGGCTTAATGGCTTTAGAAAAGGTAGTATATAACCAGCATGTGAAATGGGTGCTGTGAAGAATAGAAAGTTTAATACTGAACAAATCCATTTTTCCTTGATAATGGAACCCCAGAAGAAAAGGCTACAAACCTGCTCTTCCCCTAGTCGTCCAGTTTGCTAAGCTCCTTCTTCCCTTTTCTGGCTTTGGCCTTCCTGCTCTGCACACTTTTATGGTGGATTGTGTTGTGTTATATCGCCCTCTCGTGGTTTCAAAATATCTTGTCTTCCGTTTTTAAGGGCATTTCTTAACCACAGGGCCACAAAACACCTGGTGCTTAACAAACATCTGTTAAATGGATTGGAATGAATGGCAGAGATCCTCTGGGATGAATGTGCCTGGACAAGACAACCTAGCCCTGCTTCCCTGAGAAAATGGATAGTTGAATATTTTAGGCTCAGACTACTTATACCATTGACTTTCCTTTAAAGTAGATAACGCATATAGGTTGTTATTGTCTCTTTCATAGTTTCAGGGAAAGCCAATATAACTTTTTTGGGTACTATAGCATGGGAGTGCGAAAGCTCTAAAAATGATTACAAGTTCTCTATGAACAAAAACAAATACAGCAAGTTGAAGTGTTTAAAGCTGGTCTCTATTCCAAAGTCCTCGTGTTGTGTACAGTCACAATCTCAGTCATGTTTGAAATGTGAACACACCTCACCTACTAAAAAACCTGTGTAAGCTTATGGTTCATTAATCTTTCTTTTGTATTAGCTTGGTTTACTGGGTGTTTGTGTTTGGGAGTATTTTCTCTCTCTCTCTCTCTCTCTCTCTCTCTCTCTCTCTCTCTGAATCCATTCAACAAGTTTCGTTTTGTTTTGTTTTGTTGTGTTGTGTTTTAAGCAGCTTTATTGATATATAATTCACATGCCATACACTTCGCCATTTAAAGTGTGTAATTCATTATTAAATTTATTGGGCAGCATTGGTTAGTAAAGTTACATAGTTAACAAGTGTTTATTGCTCCTGCTATGTACAAGATACTGTGGTGGTCAGTTTGGAAAGAGAGGGGGAGGAGCCATAGAGTGCAAATGAGATCTACCCTTGCCCTCAAAGTGCTCACCATGTAGGGAAAACCCAGAGTACACAAAGTTTTTTTCAAAAATACCTGAACATGGCAAAAAAACAACCAAAAAAAAGTGTATATGCTACAGAAACATGCATAGTGAAAATCAAACCGCCTTCACCTTTGACTTTCTACTTCTTTCCTTATAGCCTTTCAGACACGTTCTCTGTACACACACAAATCAATAAATTCTTATTTTCTTTCTACACACAAAAAGCATAAAACAACACACTGTTCTGCATTTTGTTTTTTCATTGACTATAAGTAGACCTACCTCATTTAACTGCATAGTATCTTACTTAATGAATATACCATTATTTATTAGGAATAATCTCACTAGCTATGTAACTTTGAACAAGTTACTTAACCTTTCTGTGTCTCAGTTTTTTGTTAGCAAAGAAAAGGATAATAATAGTTAACATCTCAAAGAGTCGTTGTAAAGATTGAATTGTTAGATGTAAAGTTGCTTAAAAGAGTACATTAGACCTTATTAAAGCTAAATAAATGTTTTTATTATTAGCACATACTATATAGTCTTTTGCTAACAATTATTGCTACAATTAACATCCCTATATTTATATCTTTGCACATTTGTACAATGTATCTATCAGTTAAATACCTAGATCATGTACATATTAAATTTTGATAGGTATTGCCAAGTTGCCCTCAAAAGAGGTAATATGAACTTATAATTCTACCAACAATATAAGAATCCCACACCCTTGACAACAGTGTATCATGAATTTAATCACACATTTAAGTAAAGAAGTGGTAGATGTGTCAATAACTGGGAAGGAACTGAGATTTTTTCCCTGCTTGCCAGCACAAGATGAGCCTGCCACAGTTTCCTGGAAGGTGACAAAAGGCACAAGACTCCTGTGTTGGAAACAAAGAACTTCGTTACTCACGTAGGCAGCATGAATCTCCTGTTTGCATCACTTCGTCTTGCTCCCCCCATCCCCAAATCATACATCCCATGATGCATAGCAGTGTAAGTAGATGCTAAGCATGCAGCTGAGAGTTGCTGCTTGCAAACCTGCTCAACCTTTGTTCTAGAGACGCATTATCTTTATTATTCTGATCAGCAAACAAATCTTCCCTCTGCCCCAGAGGGAGATATTATCTCTGTCTTCCAAGACTGTTTGCTATACAAACATATTTAGAAAATAGTCTGGAACAAAAGCTGTCAATGCCTCTGCTCAGAAGACATTCGAAAACTCAAGAGACCCATAGAGAATTGTCTTCCAACAAGATTCTTCTTTTCAATGTGTTTCTCCAAAGTGTGTCACTACCAGTTGAATTTCTAATCAGTTTGATAAGAAGAGTAATACTGTATTTTCCTCCACTCAGATAGAATTGCTGCTGGTATATAGTAGGCCCTCACTAAATATTTTCTTTGGGACTACTGGGTGGATGAATGCTTGGATAAATTCCTGAAAAACTTTGACAATAATTACAATGAACCTTTAAGATCCAGTGTCAAATTCTGGTCTTCTAGTTAAGAATGTCTAAACATAAATTATTTCTCTCCATCTCCTCATTTGAAGCCTCCTAATTCTTCCTGTAGATAATTAGGATTTTTCATTTTAAACTGCCCACATTTAATGTCTACTAAAGAGATTACACACAGTAGAATCCCAAAGCCCTAAGAGTTCAAACCCTTATAACTATCCACTGCTTCCCTTTATAGATTTGCAGTTATAGTGCAAAGCCCAGTATCTCTGAGAATTACAGGGCACTCATACCTTCATTTTTCTTCCTGCCTGGTAAGGACAGACTTGGAATTATTGAACATTGTTTTGCTTTCCTCTTCTGTTTTCAAATAAAGGATAAGAATATGTTTACCATCAAGCAAAGTCATCTGATGAGTTTGGGGTCACTTTCTCCACTAAGGTGCAACATAGTAGGAGCTGATATTTATAAGCATTGTACTGTTCCTCAATCTGAAATAAAATTCACTTACAAAATCTATGGGCCACTTATTGTTATTCAAGGTTTGGTACCATATAACCTGTACTATTCAGTTTTGGGTTTTTGTTCTTTTTTTTAAAGATTTACTTTATTGTTTGAGAGAAAGAGAGAAAAAGCCCAAAGCAGTCTCCATATTTGTACATCATTAGTTATGACATAGTTTCATTCCATACAGGTGGATGTGAGGCCACACGGGGCAGGAATCAAAGTAGGGGCCTCCAGCATGGAAGAGGAGAACCTTCACTGCAATCCCAGCCGTTACCAGTTACACCACAGGTTAGCATATGCGCTTGTGCAAGCCAGGGCTGGGCCAGGATTCGATCCCCAGGCCTCATAGTTGCAAGGCAAGTACTCAAGCTGCTGAGCTACATTGGCATCCTCTAACAGTTCTTGTTATGTTGGCAATGGCTGTATTTTTTCCTGACAGCCCTTGTATATAAGATAACACTTTTGGAGGTTAAATTCTGTAACAGAAAATAATGCCAACCATGAAAGGGCTTTCTACTAAAAAGTAAAAGAAACAAGAGCATTCCCGGTACACAATAACCTCCCCCCAAAGTTAGTTCCCTTTCTTGCTTTTTCCAGCTGCTTGAAAATTATATTGACAGAAAATGTTTCCTCTCCATACTTGTCACTATGTACAAATGTGTCACAAGTAGATTAAAAAATAATAATAATAGCTGGAATGGAGTAGAAAACTCAGCCAACACAAGCCAGCATGATTTGGCAATGCTGAAGAGGAGAGGATGGCCCATATGATTAGGATATTGGTTACATACAAAAGGACTAAGCAAATAAGTCAATGCATTGAGGATAATGGGAGCCAGGTTTTTCAATACTAGGAGAGATAAAAATATCAAAAGGAGAAAGGCTAGGATAAACATATAAGGTTGGGTTGCATAATAATTGGAGGAATCACTGTGACTTTCTAGTTTCTGATAGATGATAAATAGAAAGATATATCTACATATCTATGTTTACACACATCTAAGAAGTGTATACATAGATACATGGATATGTAGATATAATTCCTAACTCTGTCCACTGACAAGTTGAAGAAGCAGTGGGTATATCAGCAGCAATGAACATATCCCATACCCAAACCTTGGTTTCTAAGCACCATTTTCCTCAAAAGGAACCAGAGCTCCTTGGAGAAATGGCTGATACCAAAGCTAATGTAGGAAAAGTATATAATGAATCTAGAACACATTGTACCAGAAACTATGAAAATTCTCAAAGAATGATAGAGATGTGTCAAAACAGCACAGGAGGAGAAGCAGGGATGGCTCAGTGGGTTAGGCGCTCACTTCTCAGTCCTGGGGACCAAGGCTCGAATCCCGGCCCGCCCATGCGGACCCATATGCTAAACTGGGGAGTGCCTCCAGTTCAGTTCTCACCGGGGTGAGACCCTGGCCCAGTTCCTGCCCTGTGCAGCCCCGCACCCACCTGTGGAATGAAACTATGTGCAAAAACCAATGATATGCAACTATGGAGACTGTTCTGCACCATCCCCCTTCTCTCTCTCTCTCTCTCTCTCTCTCTCTCTCTCTCTTTCTCTCTCTGTCAAAAACAATACAAATAAGTCTTAAAAAAATTAAAAAAAAAACACAACACAGGAGCCAGTCAAGGTGCTCCCATTGGCTAAATCTGGGAGGATTTGAGCAATTGATTATAATCCATTGAATAATAATGACAGCAATTGATTATAATCCATTGAATAGAATAGGAATCCATGAGCTCATACTGATATAAATAAATGGAGAGACAGGAAAGTTTTACCCGACAGTAGAAGGTCAACTGCTAAATGTAGAAGAGATTATTCCCATTTGAAAAACTTTATAGTAATAATTGTTTTGTTCAAGGTGCAAAATGGATACTAAGATAAATGAGTGAAAGTGTGATCAGGAAAAAAATCATTACATGGCCTCAAAGTATCTCCAGACAAAATACTTATTCATTAATATCAGAAGGAAAAATCTGGTAGACGTCATCTTACTAAATGCTAACTTCAACAGTAATGAAACAAATTAGCATGATGTACCTTCTGATGTGATGCACTGAGCAGCATGTAGAATTACTTCTGTGATATTCCTGACAAAAATGCATATTTAAATTCAATCATGAGAAAGATTCAGACAAACCCAAACTGCTGGATATTCTGCAAAATAATTGTCCTGTCCTCTGTAAAAAAGAAAAAAAATAAAGTCATAGTCATGAAAGAAAAGAGAGACCAGGACTGCTCCAGATAAAATAAAAACAACAAGACATGACAATTAAATGCAACACATAATCTGAACTGGATCCTGGAGCTACAAAGGACTTAATTGGTAAAACATGTAAGATATTTCTCAAGGACCATTGTAGGTCCAGAGGTCACTATGAGGCCCACCGAGGCTTTTGTTGGCCTGTACCACTTCTCAACTTCTCTGCCCAGTTGTGTTTCCTTTCCCTCCTTTGCACGCTTGTTGGTCTCAAAAGCACTCCTTAAACAAATATCCTGTATAATAAGCTCCATCTCAGAGCCTGATTCCTAGAGAACTCAACCTCTAGCACAATAGTGAGTAGGATTTTAAAAAGCGAAAATTGAGATAGGAAGTATTGTGGGCATGGAAAATAGTCTGAGCAAACTCATTAGAAGATAACACAATTGAAGGGGGAGAAAGGATGACTAGAACAGAGAGCAGCAGCTTGATGTGAGATGAAGCTAAAAAGATAGATTGGGGCAAGCCCATTTAAGATGTTTCTGGCCATTTTAGTTTGGGGAAGCCGGGATGGCTCAAAGGGTTGGGCTCTAGCTTTGCAGCACCAGGGACTGAGGATAGAATCTCAGCCCTGGATGGGGTGGGGGGAACTCATGTGTTGAACTGGGGTGTGCTTTCTATGGGGGAGGCCCCCAGTTCAGTTCTCACCTCCTGGTTCAGCCCCTGGCTCGAGGGGTTGTGCCTCCCTTGTGGAGAGCTCCCAGCCCAGTTCCTGCCCTGTGCAGCCCCCGTACACCCATGTGGAAGGAAACCATGTTGAAAACTGATGACATACAACTATGGAGACTGCTCTGGGCCCTCCCCTTCTCTCTGTCTCTGTCAAAAACAATAAAATAAGTATTTTTTTTTAATAATTTTAGTTTGTCTTAAGAGTAATGGAAAGTCACTGGAAGGATAGAGGGTGAAGTGGAATGCATTATAAGATTTGCACTTGGAAAATATTATTATTATGGTGGCATGTATAGAAAACAGATTGAATAATGAAAATAATTAACTTGGAAAGACTAATAAAGATATTACTGTAGTAATTTAAACAAAAGATGATGGTAGCCTAGACTTGATAGTGATGATGGAGATGGAAAATTTTGGATTGATTCAAGAAATAATGAGAAGGTAAAAAATTGACACAACTTGGTGGATTAGATATATAGCATAAGGAAAATGAGGTATTAAAGATGATGCCTAAGTTTTTGGTTTGCTAAACTGAGTAAATGGTGCCAAGGTGCCAACTGATGAAGTAGAGCACATTAGAAGAGGATCAGGTTTAGGAGAATGATCATGTGGGCACTTTTGGACATAAAGGACTTGAGCTTCCTTTGAGACAATCAAATGTGGGACTCTGGAAACCATGGAAAGAATGCTTTAAGAAGGAGGGAGAGATCAACTATGTCAAAAGCTATAGAGAGATGAGGTAATTAATATACTGCTGAAAATATTGATGAGAGAGCTGCTTCAGAGGGGTGATGAATGCTGAAGCCAGACTGAAATGGGGTGATGAGCAGGGGCGGGGGGAAAGCAGAGACAATTTTCTTCTATCACATACATACTCAAAAAGAACTCACAGTTGTAGGAAACGTACTTATATTGGCCTAAAGAAAAGTGTTGTAATTCTAACCAAATCAGAAATATTAAATGCATTCAAATTCCACTTAAGATGAAAGGTAACCTCAATTTTTACATTTCATTTTATCCAGTTCTACGTAGAGCTAGGAATGGAACTACCTCTAGAAAAACACAATAGTTGTTGCTACTGCCATTCTGATTAGAAAATAAAAATTCTACAAAGTAATTGCTACCCAAAAAATTTCTACAAAAGGCAGCACTTGGAGAAACTGAAGCAAGAATGTCACTCTGTGGTGGGCTTTTATTAATACTTAATCCACTCCACTCTGGACCAATGAGGATCATTTGATGCAGACTAAAGATATGGACATTTTTGTATAAGTTCATTAAATAAAATCTATGAAATATTCTGAATTTAAAACCCCAAGGTAGCTAAAGAATATTGTATATTTGCTTTCTTATTTGCTTAAAATAGGGGAATATGCATCTTTAGCTTTTAAAGGTCATGCCTTCCTCTCTGTTCCACATGTAAGATGCATCTTCCAACGATGTCTTCCTCCCATATCCAAATTCGTACCTGAGTTCCAGATCAGGTTCTGTCTATCAGTGAGTCTTTTCAGGCTATATTCATGTCACACCTTATTTGGGAAACCTCAGCATTTGTGCCTTTAATGTGAAATGTTGCCAACCAGTCTTTGCTATCAAATTGATAAATATTTTCCACAATAGATTATGAAGCTCCAGCAGGCTGATTGTGATTCCTCGTTCTTTTACATGGTACTTAAGACTCTTTATGTATATTCAAATTAAGTATTGCAAATTAATCATAATTTTACACTGCCCCAAACCCCGTTTTCACCTCCAAATCCCAGTCCTCCAATTGCTGTACTGATAGTAGCTAACATTTATTGATTACTATATACCATTAATGGTTTTCATATATTAACATATAATTCTCCCAACGACCTATGAGATAGATATTACTATTTCTATTTTACAGATAAGAAATTTGAAGGAAGCTGGGATGGTTCAGCGGGTTAAGTGCTCGCTTTCCAGCCCCTGAGACCAGAGATTGAATTCCGGCTCCGGCCCATGAGGACCCACATGCTGAGCTGGGCTGTGCCCCCAGTTCAGTTCTTGCCGGGGCCTATGCAGGAGGCTCCCGGCCCAGTTCCTGCCCTGCGCAGCCCCGCGCCCACCTGTGGAGTGAAACTATATGGAAAACTAATGTCAACTATGGAGACTGCTCTGGGCCCTCCCCTTTCTCTCTGTCTCTCTGCCTGTCTCTCTCTGTGTGTCAAAAAATAAAAATAAAATAAGAAATTTGAGACACAGAAAGTCCACGTCGCACAATTATTAAGTGGCAGGTTTGGGATTCAAACCAAGACAGATACCGGAGACAACTTTCCTAGCTTCTCAGCAACAGAAAAAAAAAATAAAAATAAGCCCCAACAAGGCCTGGTCCTCCCTAGGTGGCGCTGCAGGGACAGGTAAGCTCACAGGGCGCTTCCCCAGGAGGGGCTGGTAGGGGGCACGACCGGATCCGCCACCCCGCCACGGGAGGAGCCTAAGGAAGGGCACGGGCCGGCGAGCGCCCCGCTGTGCGCAGGCGCACTGGGCCCCGCGGGCGCGAGGGCTGCTGGGCCCGGTGACGTGGCCCGGCGACGTCCGCTCCGGTCCGACTGCCGGGAACCCGGCGCCGCCGGAACTGCCCGTGGCCTAGTCCCGCCGTGCGTGTGCTGCTGAGCCGGTTTGGGGGCACAGCGGCCGCGGCGGCCCAGCCTGCGGGCACCGGACGAGGCCGCTGCCATGGGAGAGTGACGTGCCTGCGTCCGCTGTTCCGCGGCAGCGGCGAGACATGAGGAGACCCCGCAGCAAGGGCAGCGGCGGCGGCGGCTCCTGAGCCCCGCAATGGAGGAGAAATACAGCGGGGACGTGCTGGCCGGCCCCGGGGGCGGCGGCAGCGGCCTCGGCCCAGTGGACGTGCCCAGCGCACGGTAAGGGACCGACCCGGCGTCGCGCCTCCGGAGCTGCTCTCGCAGGCTCGCTCACTCGCGCACCTAGACGGCAGCGTTGGCCGCTCGGGACACACCGTCCCCGGCCGTCCGGGCGCGCGCGGCGGCCGGCGCCTCCGGGCCCTGACAGCCTGGAGCGCCCTCCGTGATCCAGCGCGCGTGCTAGAGCCCTCCGTTCTCGGTCCCCCTGCTTCCAGGCGGTTCCCAACTCTCTTTGGCTCCTCTGGGCCCCGCTGCAAAACGAATGTTCTGAAATCCGTGCAGGTTCTGCTTGAACCTCCCTGCTTCTCAGGGCCGACCGTTAGCCTTCGCACTGCCACCCAGTTCACGTGGGGGAACTTTCAGATCGATGGAAACCGTTTGCCCTAAGGACGTCTCTGTGTAAGTTAGGGGAAGGTGTCGCTGTCTCTCCAGGTGAGAAAAGCAGAGTACAGATAGACTTCATTGTTCAAGCTAATCCCGCACATCAAGAATCAAGCTCATCATCTAGTTTGCTTTACCTGCCTTGGTTTATTTTATTATTAAATAAGAAACGTGTTCTCATTGTCAAAACAATTCAAACCATACAGATGTTCATAAAGTAAGAAGCAAACATTCCTCTGTACCCTCCCCACCAACGCTCCCACTAACCCCCAAGAGATAAATAGTGGCCACTTTCCAAGGCGCCCCTTCTTGACCTGTCCTAAATTCTGATTGTCAAGATGCATAGAATAAGGCCCAACAACTTGATTGGAACTGGTATTCATTGCTTTCATTTTTAATAAGGTTAAAGTTTTGTTCTTGAATACCTCCTTTGAGACTTACAGATTGTTTTGATAACGTTTTTGAGATTGTAGAAATTGCATTACTAATAACTTTTTTATGAAAAGGAAAGAATTCAAAATGCTGACAACTTAAATCAACCGCATTTTTTAGTACAAGTTAAATTTTCTAATCTATTTTGAACTCAATAGCATATCAGATACTTACTGCGATGTGACAAATACATGCAATAGGTGATTCTGGTCTAGATTGGGTGCTAGAGGGGAACAGGTGCTATAAAAGATAGATAGCACTAGCTCACTTAAAATTGGACTATGGGTAATAGAATCTATAACAGTATCATATAAATGTCAAGTTTTCTGAAGTGGTAAATCTAATTTTATAAGAGAATGTTCATATTAGGAAATACAATTATTTAGGAATAAAGGAGCATAATGATGTGTGTAACTCTTAAATAGTTCAGACCAAAAAATTTGTATTTAGAGACAGATAAGGCAAATGGGACATTTGGTTAACAATTAAGGAATCTAGGTAAAGGGTATACTATTGCAAATTTTTGTAAAACTTGAAATTCTTTTTAAATAAACAGTTTAAAAATGTTATTTACTTAGGAGCTTATTGTCTTAGGTAGATGTGGGAAACAGTCCCTCCCTTGCCAGCCTATCTGCTTAACAGAGCTATTCTTCTGTTGTAGTTCATTGCAAAATCAGATTCCACTCAGGACTAGTTTGAATTTTGAAGAGATTCCAGGTTGCAAGAGTTTTCCTTTGTAAAAACTAAAAATCAAATACTGATTATAATCTTCAACAAAAGTAAAATTCTTTAGTGGGTATATATTTTTATGCATGAATTCACAATATGAATGGTTTTAAATGTTTCTGTCTTGGCATCTATAAGTCCTCTGCAAAAAAGAGCAGAGCATGACAGCCAACATTTGTTGAGCACCTCTTTGTTCCACATGCTTTGAGTACAGCATCTCACTTAACCCTTAGCACAGTGCTACAGCATAAGTAGTGGTATCCTTGTTTCACAGATCAAGAAACTGAGTTGTAGAAAAGTTATTTTCCCAAGATCACACACCGAGTAACTAAACTGGGAGTCATGTATCCCAAACTCCATGTATAGTGCCTCCTACATAGTAGACACCTAAATAGCTATTGAATGAATTGTATTTGAATTACACATACTGATTTTGTTTTGTTTGTTTTTAACTGGAGTACTGTGAGCTGCTGCAGTGTGCAAAGCCCAAGAAGCAAGTTTGAACCCAAACCCGAATTCCAGTTATTTCAGCTTTATAGAACCAGAGATTTTTCTAACCCTCATACAAAAGACCAGTGTTATCTATGATGAGACTAGTTAATGGCAAATAATGACTTACAAGTTAGGGAGGTAGACTGGCTCTCTTTCAGTTGCCCAGAGAGTCAGTGAGTGGCTCAAGGGCCACTGCCCCACTGCCCCCACCCTGATTCTTCACCCTTAGGGAATGAAGCAACATGAAATAGGAAGGTTACTTGGCCTTAGTTAGTGTCACCTTTAGCCCAACAGGAAGACTTCATTAATGAAGACTTTAAAAATCAAAGTATCTAACTTGAAATTAGAAAATAAATTTTCTAATTTCACATGGTAACAAAAGATCTTCAATATATATTATGTTAAGTTTTATAGCAATATCAAAATGCACAGTTATGAATATGTGTATGTATCTAAAATATATGTGTCCATGTGTGGAAATATAAAGGAAAATGTTTGAAATGATGTATAATATGTACTCAGTTGGTCACCTATGAGGAGGAAATTGGAAATTACTTTTAAAAATTTTAGGGGATGCCAGGATAGCTCAGCAGTTTGAGCACTTGCCTTGCAACTGTGAGGTTCGAGGATCGAATCCCAGCCCCAGCCTGTGCAAACCCATATGCCAAATTGCGGCACAACTGGTAACCACTGGGATGGCAGCAAAGGTTCTCACCTCCCATGCGGTTCCCACCCCACACTGCCCCACATCTACCTGTGTGGAATGAAACAGTGTCACAACTAATGATGTACATCTATAAACTGTTCTGGGCCCTCTCTGCTTTCTCTCTCTCTCTCTCTCTCTCTCTCTCTCTCTCTCTCTCTCTCTCTCTCTCTTTCTCTGTTATTTTCTTTCAAACAATAAAAATAAATCTTAAAAAAATTTATAACAACCAGCTACTCAGGAATTACTTTTGTAATCTCTTTTTAATTAAAAAGGGAATAAAGAAAATTATTGGCAGAATGATTATAGTAGTAACATTATCAAGAAATATTTTACTTAATGTTCTGTATGACTAATACTTGTCATTTAAGTACCAATGTTTTAGTTTTGTTAATACTTTAAACAAAAATTATTTAGAAATAATTTTATACATTGCCCCCATCTTCTTAAAACAAGTACCGGTACATTCAATATAATTTCAATGTAATTTTTCTTTGCTGACTTTGGTCATTTTTTAACATAATGTGGTGAACTGAGCTTAAATATTCATACAGTCATTTCTTCAAAAGCTCCTTCCTAGTGCTAGCATTTTGCATATGCTGCTCTCCTTCTTTAAAATACCTTTGCCTTTTCCTTGTTTCACAATTTCTGCTTACATCCTTACTACACACCTACCACATCTCAAACTCTGAAGATGACCTTTGCTTCCTTAGTTAACAATTATAGTTACTTCCACATCTAATCCTTTAGAACACTGTTACTTACCTGATCACATAAGTACCGGTATCTGTTGTCTTCCCTGTCTTTCTTAGACCTCAATTCCTTGAGAGCAAGGTCTCTATTATGCATTTAGTGTCTTGGATAACACCTAGAAATGTATTTAGTTGTACATAGTAACTAAAGAAACTAAGAAAGCTTTAAACAAATAGGGATATGTCCTTAGGTCAAAGAAATTAGAGTTCGCTGTTACTTGTTCAGCCCCTCAGTGATACCATCTGGAACCAGATTCTTTGTCTTTGCTCTCTGCCATCCTAAATGTGGCTTTAATAGTCAAGCTTGTAAAATGGGTAACATTTTTTAGATAAAAGTCCCCCCTTGAAACAAAGAAAGTGAAAGAAGTGCTAGGCACAGCTTAACTTACCCTTTTATCAGGGAAAGGGAAGGTGGTATTTGAAGCCACCCTGTCAGACTTCCCTGAGTTCTCATTGGCCATATTGGCATCTGGCATATAGTAAAGTGCAACGGACTTTTAAAGAATGGCTCAATAGCTCTTTGTTGACATCAAAAATTCCCAGGCTGCTGTAATTTTCAGTGTACCTGTCTGTTTTTCCTGGTCTTTATTTTTTCCCTCCCTACCTTGTTGACAGTGTTGTTCTGGGTGTCCTTGTTTCTATCCTGCTACCTTATTTTTTTACACCTAGTTAACAGTTTAACCCCTTGACATACAGAGACAGCTTGAATATGTCATATGTTCCTTAAGCCATTGTAAACATTGATGTCTCTGAGAGACTGCAGGTTTAATTTGCTTTGAGTGCAGTTAAAATGCAAATATTATCAAGAAATAGTTATATAGATTTAGTGTTAAAGTGCACTGTATAAATAATCCCTTTAAGATGTCTGAATTTGTACGAAAGTCACACTGGAAACCAAATGGGGTATTCAAGTGAAAACAGCAAGATTGATATTCAACAAATTCATAAGGCTGACTATTCAACAGAAGATTCAAGTGAAAGTAGCCCTGTCAAAAGTTACTTTTGTAAATGTGCAAAACCTAAATATCTAGCAGTGATGATTGTGATTCAGGAGATGAAGAATGGAAATGGGAAGAAAAGGAAAATATTCTGAATAAAACCATTTCCCACATTGCTGGTATAAACGCTTTAGTTTTGTGAACACTAAGAACAAATCCTATGCCTCTTTGTGTTTTGAAACAAGTGCTAAGTGATGATTTTTTTTAAATGATAACCATAGAAACAAAGATACACAAGTCAAAAGGTAAAGAACCAGAACTCAAAAAAGGACGAGGAGTGGTTTCCAGTAACAAGTGATGGAATGAAAGCATGCCTCTTGTTATGTATCATAATGTCCAAGTATAAAAATTGAAAATAGATATTTACTGGTCAAGAGAAGAAATATTAGAGATACCGACACTTTCAAAAACTACGCCTTGCAAACGTTTCATGGCTATGTCACAATTTCTTCACTTTGTGGACTATGAAACTGGACATAAAGAAGACAGTACAAAAAGTGTGAAGTGTAGATGACTATCTGAATAATAAGTTTGAACAATTATATACTCCGAATGAAGATGTCTCCCTAAACAAGTCATTGGTGAAATACAAAGGATGGCTGGAGTACGTACAATTTATAGCTACCAAACATGCCAGATTTGGAATCAGAGTTTACAAGTTATGTGAATCCGGTACTGAATATTGCGATTGCAAATGTGAAATTGAAAAAATAGTATTTTTTGCTCATATAGAATTTTATTTAATTCATATGTAAAGAGTTTAAGGAGATTTTGAGCTTTACTTGATTTTATTCTTTTCTTCCTTATGAATTCATGGCTGAGTTGCTGGTAGTTTAAATTGCCAGGGCCTTCCAGACGCCGCCGCCCAGAGCTCCCGCTGCCCAGCCATGGTCAACCCCACCGTGTTCAACATCGCCGTCGACAGCGAGCCCTTGGGCCGTGTCTCCTTCGAGCTGTTTGCAGACAAAGTTCCAAAGACAGCAGAATACTTGCGTGTTCTGAGCACTGGGGAGAAAGGATTTGGTTATAAAGGTTCCTGCTTTCACAGAATTATTCCAGGATTTATGTGCCAGGGTGGTGACTTCACACACCATAATGGTACAGGTGGCAAATCCATCTATGGGGAAAAGTTTGAGGACGAGAACTTGGTCCTGAAGCATACGGGTCCTGGCATCTTGTCCATGGCAAATGCTGGACCCAACACAAACAAACGGTTCCCAGTTTTTCATCTGCACCGCCAAGACCGAATGGCTGGATGGCAAGCATGTGGTCTTCGGGAAGGTCAAAGAGGGCATGAGTGTTGTGGAGGCCATGGAGCGCTTCGGGAACTGGAATGGCAAGATGAGCAAGAAGATCACCATTGCTGAGTGTGGACAACTCTGATAAACTTGACGTGTCCTCTTCACCACTCGAGCATTCCTTCTGTGGCTCCGGAGAGCACCCCAACCCCCGTCTGCTTGGAACACCCCCATAATCGTTGTGCTCTCGCTGCAGTTTGTTGGGTTCCATGTTTTCCTTGCCCGCTTCCAAGCCTAGCTGGGTTGCAGAGTTAAATTTATGGTTATGAAATAAAAGCTAAACAACAACAAAAAATAAAAATAAAATAAATAAATTGCCAGAAGCTTGACTGCCTCTTATGTACTATATTATTGCACTATATATATTACTGTATTAGATGTTACTGTATCACACAAGTATAATTGGTAGACTTAGCATTCTTTCATTTGGTAAGCATTTGCTGAACATGTATTATGCAAGTCCCTGTGTTAGAAGCTGAATAAACAAAAGATTTCTAGTTCAACTATTATTTTTATTGGCTAGTTATGAATTGCTACCATAACCAGAATATCTAATTAGCATTAATACAGTTAATTTCCTTACATCTATATTACTTATTTCTCTAGCTCAAATAAGCCAAAACCTAAATTAATCTCAGATTTTAATGTGCATTTTGCTTTCATATTTAAAGATGATTTTACCATTCATGTGGATCAGTGTGAATGTATAAATGGAAACAGTTTAGAAGATTGGAATCTTCAAAGTCTTTTGGATGAACTTTGATTTTCTATGTAACATACTAAAAAGAACATACTTAGGAGACATGGGCTTGACCCTATCTAACTCTGCGGGCTTCAGTTTGTTTGGGTTTTTGTTTATGTATACTTATGGTTTATATAATGACCCCTATTACTTGTATAAGAAAACAGATTAAAGAAGTTCCTTGTGATTTCA
Organism: Craseonycteris thonglongyai; assembly: GCA_004027555.1. NCBI lineage: Eukaryota > Metazoa > Chordata > Mammalia > Chiroptera > Craseonycteridae > Craseonycteris > Craseonycteris thonglongyai. The sequence goes on from PVKE010001749.1 coordinate 16,154, forward strand.
ATGATACTGAAACTTGTTTCTGCTTTTATTTTTCAGATTAACAAAATATATTGTGTTGCTATGTTTCTCTAAATTTTTGAAAGCTGTGGGACTTTTTGAATCATATGATCTCCTAAAAGCAGTTCACATTGTTCAGTTCATTTTTATATTAAAACTTGGGTGAGTGTGTGTATGGTTCTGTTTTTCCTTAATGTTCCTTATTTCTTAGAAAAGTCTGCTATAACAGTATCTTTAGAAAATTTTTCATAGAATATTTTGTATAATTCATGCATATTCTTCCTGACGAGTAAATAGTTAAAAAAAAAAAAAATAGAATACTTAAGGTTAGCTGTACAAAGAGATTGTTTTAAAAACAAAACAAGGATTATTGTACTCTAATAGCTTGTGAAAGAAAGCATAGACATTTCCCTTAGTTTGTGTTAATGATGCTTTTTGCAAATTTCTGACTTAATAGAAAACAGCTGGATTTTCACATCTGTTTCAGCATTCACTCTGTTGCAGTATCTCACATCAGCCTCTGAACAGCTCCACTATACAGTTCTGAGAGAACAAGAATGAAAAAGGCATATAATGTCTTAGTATCTTTTATAAAAATTGCTTTGACTTCACAGGCTCCCTAAAGGGTCTCAGAGGCCCTAGGAATTCCTAGACCACACCACTGTAGTCCCCCCTCCCAGCAGGCATAGCCTGTTACCAAGATTTGTCTTGGCACAGTTGTTCCTTATCTAAAGTTAAACCATGCTGGGCTATGTTCATTACATGATTCTTCACACACTACAAGGTCCTTATATAGTATAAATTTTGTATTACTCTACATATAGTAAAAAATTTTCTCTTAACGCTTCTCTGGACCTTGAGATTGATAGTAACCACCTTCTCTATTAATCAAAATTTCTTAAAGACTCCTGGGAGTATAATTTTAGTAATCATGGAAAGTGATGCTTGACTAGGAAATTCTATATACCACTTGGTATGCATTATTATGTAAATATTTTGGGAATGTGAAAGGAACATAATTAGTACTTCATTTCTGTTAAGATTTGTTATTACTAAATTTTAGAGATCAGAATTTTTATTTTTTTATTTTTATTTTTTATTTGTTAATTGTTTTTGACAGAGAGAGAGATACAGAGACAGAGAGAGAACTGAACTGGGGGAGTTCCCTAGTTCAGCACATGGGTCCATACGGGCCGGGGCCAGGATTCGATCCTCGGTCCCCGGCTCTGCAAAGTGAGCACTTAACCCACTGAGCCATCCCGGCTTCCCCAGAATTTTTTTTTTTTTTGATATTTCAAGGTGAAAAAATATTGAGACTCCTATACTTTTGTGGTTTGTAAACTAGTTCAGAAGGCAATAACAAAGGAAGAGTTCCCAAAATGTTGCAATGGAAGCCTTATTAAAATAAGTATTGTTCTCCAGTATAACTTCTTTAGAGGTTAACATAGTATGTTTGTTTAAAGTAAGTGTCTTGACTTAAAACTACACCTTGTATATAAGATTAGTTAATATATTAATGTTTCAATATTCACAGGACTGCATTTTTTATGGTTTTGTTTCAAAAGCCATTTTCTTCTGGAAAAAGTATTACCAAACACCAGGTGAGTTTTTGCAGAATCCTTTTTTCCTAGCAGCTTCTTATTCACTAGGCCAGGAGACTGCTATTTTCTTGATCAGGGTTACTTACTGAATGATCTAAGTGCAAAGCAGAGCATTTCCAGAGTTAAGCTTGCCTATTCAGAATTGGGGCTTCAAGAGTGAACTGCAATTGAATGTTTAAAATGCTTAGATCCTGGAATGTTTAAAATGCAGAAGAGAGTAGAAAAATTTTTAAACATGCATGTGATTATTTTCTCTAATACAGGATCCTTATTCTGAAAGATTTACAAATCAGACATGGAGACATGCCCAAGAGTCTGTTAGTACAAATGTCCCTGGGAGGCAGATAAAGCATAGGGGTTAAGAATGAGCCAAATTCTTGTCCTGTCTGTCATACGTACTAAATCTTACTTTGAGCAAGTTACTTAATTTCTCTACCTTAATTTTCTCACCTACACAAAGTGATAAAAACACCTTCCTAAAGAAATTATGAGGAATAAATGAATTAATACATGTAAAGTTCTTAAAATAGTGCCTGGCATATAGTAAGTATACATTATATTTTAGCTATCATCCTCATCATCATCGTTATTACTTTTGGGCACATGAGGTTCAAGATGCATACCAGAAATGTCCTGCATTCTGCATCATAATCTCACTTTATCACCTATTTGGACAGTAGTTACACCCTACTACATGTTTGCTTTATGCCACAACTTGGAAACCTATGTCATGATTTTTTATTAGAATGACAAGTTTAAGTACCTCTGTTTTAAAGATTTATTTTTGGGGAAGCCGGGATGGCTCAGTGGGTTAAGTGCTCACTTTGCAGCGCCAGGGACTGAGGATAGAATCCCGGCCCCGGCCCGTGTGGACCCATGTGCTGAACTGGGGAGTTCCCCTGGTTCAGCTCTCTCTCTGTCTCTGTATCTTTCTATCTCTCTCTCTATCTTTCTCTCTCTGTCAAAAACAATAAAAAATTAGAAAATTAATAAAAATTTTAAAAAAGATTTATTGTTTTTGACAGAGAAAGAAAGAGAGAGACAGAGAAAAGGGGGTGGGCCCAGAGCAGTCTCCATAGTTATACATCATCAGTTTTCAATATAGTTTCACTCCACAGGTGGGTGCAGGACAGCGCAAGACAGGAACCAGACCAGGGGGCCTCCTGCATGGGAGGCATGCCCTCACTGGAGGCCTCCTACATGGGAAGCAGGCCCAAGGTGGGAGCCGAACTGGGAGCCTCCCATATGGGAAGCTTGCCCCGGCGAGAACTGAACTGGGGGCACACCTGAGTTCAGCATATGGGTCCCCACAGGCTGGAGCCAGGATACGATCCTCGGACCCCGGGGCTGCAAGACAAGCACTCAACCTGCTGAGCCAACCCAGCATCCCTAAGTACCTCTGGTTTAGAGTCCAATAACATTTTTTTAAATGGGATTAATATTTTAAACCCCATCTTAACTTTTTTACTCCCTTTTCAAATAACTGAAGCACTGAATATTTCTTTTTTAAAGATTTATTTTTATTGTTTTTTGGCAGACAGAGAGAGACAGAGAAGGGGGAGGGCTCAGAGCAGTCTCCATAGTTGACAGCGTTAGCTTTTCCATATAGTTTTACTCCACAGGTGGGCACAGGGCTGCGCAGGGCAGGCACTGGGCTGGGAGCCTCCCGCATAGGCCCCAGCAAGAACTGAACTGGGGGCACACCCCAGTTCAGCATACGGGTCCGCCTGGGCAGGGGCTGGGATTTGATCCTCGGGCTCCGGGGCTGCAAAGCAAGAGCTTAGCCCGCTGAGCCATCCCAGCTTCCCCAGCACTGAATATTTCTGATGGAAAATAATTTAAAGACTAAAATATTAAGTGTTTCTAGCAAACTAGTGAGAAACTAATGAAAATAAACAGAAAATTGTGCTTTATAGAAAAAGATTTCAAGATCTAACAAGAATATAGAATGTGAAAAACAATACTGTCTTACAAATTCAAATTTAGTCAAAGGATCTTAACAGTTTCTATTCCATTTCAAAATATGTAATTATTACGCCTTTAGAATATTTGTGCTACCATTATTTTTTTCCTATATATATAAGATTTTCAGATATTTAGCAAAACCTCTATGACTGAAATTTTTAATATTTTGTTTCCATTTATAGTGGATGAAAATATTTAAACATGCAGTTGCTGGGTGTATCATTTCACTCTTGTGGTTTTTTGGCCTTACTCTTTGTGGACCACTAAGGTAAATAAAAATGCATATTTTGAATTTTTTTTTATATTTCTTCATTTTGAATATTAGTTTTGTTTCTTATTTTATGTCAGATATTGGTGTTGAGTTATTTACAAATGCTTCTATGATTTCTATAGCATTGGTACAACTCAACAAATATATGAATATATAAATATACTGAGTACCTATTTAGTTTGTAGACTAGTTCTTTGGTGAATACCACTAATGTATTCTTCATGGTCTGTCATAGATATTTTACTAATTAGAGTCCAAACACTATCAGAAAATTTTTAACATGAGTGGCTTTTAAAATTTTTTTAAAGATTTATTTTATTGTTTGAGAGAAGATGAGAAAGAGAGAAGGGGGAGGGCCCAGAGCAGTCTCCATAGTTGTACATCATTAGTTGTGACAGGGTTTCAATCCACACAGGTGGATGTGGGGCCACATGGGCAGGGGGGACCGAACTGGGGCCTCCCACATGGGAGATGAGAACCTTCACTGACATCCTGGTGATTACCAGTTGAGTTGGATTTCTGCATATGGGTGTGCACAGGCTGGGGCTGAGTCTGAAGCCGGGACTCAATCCCTGGACCTTGCAGTTACACGGCAAGCACTCAACTGCTGAGCTCTCCCAGCCGGCATCCCCGGAAGAGGAAAATCTTTAAAAACCCATTTTTTATTAATTCAAATCTGAAAGTACTTTAGTACCCATAGAAAATTCTTTTTTTTGTTTGTTTTTTATTGTTTTTGACAGAGAGAGAGAGAGGTACAGAGACAGAGAGAGAACTGAACCGGGGGAACTCCCCAGTTCAGCACATGGGTCCACATGGGCCGGGGCCAGGATTCGATCCTCGGTCCCCGGTGCTGCAAAGTGAGCGCTTAACCCACTGAGCCATCCCAGCTTCCCCATAGAAAATTCTTGAAAGATATAGTTGTAAATAAATGTCTTGGGATTAGTGTGTCAGTCATTAGATTAAAGATAAATTCACTCGTTTCATTCCCCTAGATCTATATAATCTTTTTTATGTAAATGGGCCAGTTCAAGGGGGAAAATGCTTAAGGGCCATGTAATTTAATAGGAATTTTAAAATGTGCAATTGCATAAGCATTCTTTTAATATTTCTCCATCTCGGGGAAGCCAGGATGGCTCAGTGGGTTAAGTGCTCACTTTGCAGCCCCAGGGACTGAGGATCAAATCCCAGCCCTGGACGGTATGGACCCATATGCTGAACTGGGGAGTGCCCCCAGTTTGGTTCTCACCAGGTGAGACCCCGGCCCAGTTCCTGCCCTGTGCAGCCCCGCGCCCACCTGTGGAATGAAACTATGTGGAAAAACAAATGATGTGCAACTGTGGAGACTGTTCTGGGCCCTCCCCCTTCTCTCTGTCTCTGTCTCTGTATCTCTCTCTCTGTCAAAAACAATAAAAATAAGTCTTTAAAATATATATATATATATTTCTCCATGTCCAAAGGATTTTACTTATTGAGTAAAACGATTGTATAAGAAAAAATACCTTGCTGTTGACAAGGTGGGGAATATGAGGATGAGAGGTAAGAAGGATATTCTAAAGAATCTCACTCAGAATAGTGGCTTGGACAGAGTAGAAAATGATAGGTGGGAAGTGCTTTGTGTAAGGTCCTTTCCCCTCTCTCAGCTAATAGGACAGCTCCTGGGTTTGGGTCCCTTTGGCTTGTTTACCCTGTACTTGTCAGAGGCAGAGGATGCATAATAATCCCAAACGTCACAACCCTGTCCACAACAGCGCAGCATCCTGGACTGGTAGGGCAGCTGGCTAGGATTTCTCAGCTTGGGGAGAGCTTTTTTAGTTTATGCTTGAATATCATTGGCGGTATTGCTTATCCTCAAATACTTTAAATTTCTTATGACAATATGTTTTGGTTCATATGTTAGTAAATCACTGTCCTGTGTGTTGGGATACAGAAGAAAGGGGGGAAATTGTTAAATTCTTACTTGACTCCTTATTTAGACATTTACTTTCTTTAAAACCCCTCATACCACTAGCTTCTCTGCCAACATTGCCGCTCTCATTCTTTTACTAAAACCATCATACAATTTCTTGATTAGAAAAACTCCTTTGGTGGTTCATAGCCGATCTTATTTTAGGTTAGTATTCTACTGATATATTTATTTTCTTAAATTGTAATCTAAATATTAATAGGACTAAAGTTATCACTGCTATGTTCTCATTACAGATTTCTGGGTAAAGAAGAAAAATGAAAAAAATTTAATGAGCAGCTGAAAATCTGTTAACTACTTAGATCCTATAAGCTCCCTTTGGCTAGTGATAATGTTTTAATTTTTTTTTAATATTTCATACATATAAATGAGTAAATGTAAATAAATATGCTTAAATAATAAATTGAACATTCAGTCCCCCAAATAAAACGTTACCAGTCAGTACCTTTGAAACCCTCCTGATTATATCCTCCTCTCTCCCTACCATTGGATGTAACCAGCATCTTAAGTGTTTTATTCTCTTAGTTTTCTTTATACTTATACCATATATGTACTTTTTTTTTTTTTTTAAGATTTATTTTTATTTTTGACAGAGAGACAGAAGGGGGAGGGCCCAGAGCAGTCTCCACAGTTGTACATCATTAGTTTTCAATATATTTCACTCCACAGGTGGGCACGGGGCTACGCAGGACAGGAACTAGACCAGGAGGCCTCCCACATGGGAGGCACACCCCCACTGGGGGGCCTTCTACATGGGAAGCTCACCCAGGTTGGGGGCCAAACTGGGGGCCTCCCATATGGGAAGCTCACCCTGGTGAGAACCGAACTGGGGGCACACCCCAGTTCAGCATATGGGTCCACACAGGCTGGGGCCGGAATTCGATCCTCTGAACCCAGGGCTGCAAAACAAGCGCTCAACCCACTGAGCCATCCTGGCATCCCTGATATTTATTTATTTGATGTTTAACTTTGCCAGCTTTTTTCTTTATATAAATAGAATTACATTACATATATTTTTCTACAGCATACTTTTTCCATTCAATGTTATGCTTGAGGTTTGCTCATTTTGATGCATTTAGTGAATGTGTGTGGGGGGGAGGGGTATGCGCTCACACATAATATATATATACAGGTACATATAAATATACATGTATAATATAGATATAATATATATCTATACACACATGCTGTCCAGAAAAAATCCAGCCACAGTCAGTATCACGAGAACCATTCCGTGGCTGGATACTTTCTGTATAGCCTATATATGTACTTTTTTCTTTTTTATGGCAATTTTTAAAAAATATATAATTCACATACCATAAAATTCACTCTTTTTGTCTTAGTCAGTTCGAGCTGATATAACAAAATACCACAGATTGAGTGTCTTATAAACAGCACAGGGGAAGCCAGGATGGCTCAGCGGGTTAAGCACTCACTTTGCAGCCCCGAGGACCAAGGATCAAATCCCGGCCCTGGCCCATGTGGACCCATATGCTGAACTGGGGAGTGCCCCCAGTTCAGTTCTCACCGGGGTGAAGACCCTGGCCCAGTTCCTGCCCTGTGCAGCCCCGCCCACCTTTGGAAGGAAACTATGTGGAAAAACAAATGATGTGCAACTATGGAGACTGTTCTGGGCCCTACCACCTTCTCTCTGTCTCTGTCTCTGTATCTCTCTCTCTGTCAAAAACAATAAAAATAAATCTTTAAACAGCACAAATTTATTTCTCACAGTTCTGTAAGCTGAGAAGTTCAAAATCAAGGTGAAGCAGACTCAGTGTCTGGTGGAGGGCTGGTTCCTGGTTCCTAGATAGCTGTCTTTCTGCTGTAACCTCACATGGCAGAAGGGGCAAGGGAGCTCTCTGTTCTCTTTTATAAGGGTACTTACTCCATTCATTGAGGGCTCCAACCTTATGACATATGAATTGGTGGTGGTGGCAGGGAGGGGGAACGAAACATTCAGTCTGTAGCACTTATAAAGTATGTAATTCTATATTTCCTAATATATTCATGGAATTTTATTCATTTTTTACTGTTATGTACGGTAATAGTCCACTGAATGGTTCTACTCTTAATTTACATTATCCATTATCTTCACTGGGCATTTTGGTTGTTTCCAGTTTTGGGCTACTGCAAACAATGCTGGTATCTTATGTTTCCTGGTACACAGATACAAGAAACTTGTATGATATAACCCTACAAGTAGTATTGTTGGGTATGTATAGCTTCAGCCTTTCTAAGGTAGATAATGCCAAAATGTTTCCCAGAGCAGTTATACCTTTTTATTTTTCTCACGTTTTATGAAATCAAGAGGACGTATTTATTCTTTTATTTCTTTTTCGCTGGTTGAGTTAATGCTTTTTGATAAAGATCAGATCTATTTCATGAATTATAATGTTTTATTTTTGTAGGACTTTGCTGCTATTTGAACACAGTGACATTGTTGTCATCTCCCTACTAAGTGTTTTGTTCACTAGTTCTGGAGGAGGACCAACAAAGGTAGAATTTTTCATTATTAGCTACCTGAAAATTGAAAATATACATGTGAAATGTTCTCCAAAACAATAAAATAGTATCTTTTGCCATTCAAAACAATGTAGGGATTTTTCTAATTTTAAATTTTTCTTACAAACTTTTTGGTTTTTATTCTGACATCATTATTCTTAGGAAGTTGCAAAAAATAATAGGTTCTTGTGCTGTTTACTCATTTTCAGTTTATAACTTTTTTTTTTATCCAACTCAATTGTACTGTCAAAACCAGGAAATTGGCATTGGTACAATCCACAGACCAGACTTCACCAATTTTAAATACACTCACATGTGTGCATGTGTATTTTCATGTAACCACCACCACAAATCAAGAAACAGAGTTGACGATCACCGCGAACATCTCCATGCTGTACATGCTGTACCCAAACCCTTCCCCATCTAATTTTTAATCCCTATACATCATTTTTGGAAAATACCCAAGAACTTATCTGATGAACATTTTTTATGAATATTTATACAATATTTTGCCAACTAGGCAACTTATCCATCTTAAGTAATTTAAGTATTAATCCTTGTTGGTAAATGAGTCATCAATCTATAATTCTAAATTCTTACAACTACAATATCTTTATTTACCAATTAAATGTTTCTTATGCATGGTGCATTGTTCTAGTTATAGGGGAAAGTAGAATTAAAGACAAATATAATAGTCCCTGTTCTGAAATGGGTTTTCAGGCTAAGTAATGGAGGCAGATGAATAAAATAAAGTGAAAAAAGTAATGTGCCAAATAGAGTAGAGTGAGACACTACCTAGCCTATAGATTTCACACTGGATCATTAGTATTAAAGTATATGCCATGCCACTATTTAAGCATTTCCCCCCTCATTCATGGAGTACTACAAAATAAATGTCAAGTGGATTGAAGAGTTTAGTGTATGATATTTGTAAAAATATAGATGGATAATCTAAATATGAACAGAGAAGAATTTTCTGAGCATTAAAGCAGTGGGAAAAATAAAAAAGTCACTTTGTAAGGTATATAAATATCTAATTACTGTGTTTTATACCTGAAACTAATATTTTATATCAACTGTAATTGAAAATTTTTTTTTAATAAATAATAAAAAAATCACAAAGGGAAGATTTAATACATTTGACTTCATGAAGCTTCTATATAACAGAAATCATTGTGCAAATAACAAATTGCCACAAATAAAAGCTTTATATTTCTTTAAAATATAAATCAATTAAGAAAAATGCTTATGGGGAGGCCGGGATGGCTCAGTGGGTTGAGCGCTCGCTTTGTAGTGCCAGGGACCGGGGATCGAGTCCCGGCCCCGGCCCGTGTGGACCCATGTGCTGAGCTGGGAGCTCCCCAGTTCAGTTCTCTTTCTGTCTCTATCTCTGTATATCTCTCTCTCTCTGTCAAAAATAAATAATAAAAATACGTTAAAAAAAATAAAATATTAAAGAAAAATGCTTAAACTCAACAGAAGTGAGCAAAGGATAGGGAAAAACAACTCACAAAAGAAATACAAATGACTTCAAAATAAAAAAAAAAAATGTTTTTGCTGCACTAGTAATCAGAAATGAGAGTATAGACTTTGCATAGCCTCTCATTAGTGTCAATAATGAATCTCAGCATGTATCCAGGACTCTGATTTTTTTCCTCACTTATGACTGAATCATTACAGATTTCTCAGTTGCCCTCTTTGTTAACAAAAGATTAGATTACATTCTCCATATTTGAGTGTTGTTGATGTTGCTGTATCCTGATTCAGTGAAAATTATGTAATTTTAAATTGTGTGGTTTATGTATAATGACTGTTGCAACTATCTACCACACTGATTTATCAAGTATAATGGTAATCATGTAATGAATAGAATAGGATCCTCACTTTTCATTTTAAATTTTTATTTAATGAAAGTATCTGGTGGTATACCTGTAAATTTATAAATACAGAATGTATAATAATACTATTTAGATTGCTTCTATACCCCAAATTCTGAAGTATTTGCATAAACTAGGCAAAAGAAAATTCCAATAATTTTTTTTTGTCCAAATCTTTTCTCTAGAATGAGAACATAAAAAGGTTATCAGCTTTCAAGTGCCTTACACTTTTGCTAGATATAAAAATGACTTTGCTAATTTTCTTAATGTGCCCTTTGTTCTTATTCCCTAGAAAAGTGGTTAACTAGAATATTGCTATCGTAAATTAACTGTCTTCTCTCCTACTTGCATATTGTAAAATAAAATAAGT
>PVKE010001749.1:26799-66418 GCA_004027555.1 Craseonycteris thonglongyai
GGACCGAGGATCGAATCCCGGCTCCGGCCCAGGCAGGACCCACGTGCTGAGCTGGGGAGTTCCCACAGTTTGGTTCTCTAACTGTCTCTGTCTCTGTCTCTCTCTCTATCTGTCAAAAAGTAAAATAGAAATAACTATGCACTGAAGACAAAAAGATAATTTCTCTCTATAAATGTGAAAAGATAAAAAAATAAAAAAATAAAAAAAAATAAAAAATAAAATAAAATAAGTCCTTACTAATTATTCTTTAGCTACGTAGGCTTTTCAGCCAGAAGCAAAGTAAAATTTGCAAAGATTAATTCTGTAAACATTAACAGTTAGTACATGGTATCATGCCTAGCTGTATTAACAAGTAGGTAATTGAAGTTGTCATTATGTGTCTTAAATGCTCTTAAAATATCCTGCAGAATTTGTTGGAGCTCTTTACTTTTATCTTACTGCTAATACTATAAATTCATGTTGTATACGGACTCTAATGTCAGATGTTATTGTATTTTAAATATTTATTTGAAAAAAAATTCTTTATTATTGTATAGTCATGGTCTTAAAAAATAACTTGAAAAAGCCATCCTTAGATTATTCTCTTCATTTTCAGACAAGGGGGGCTGCTTTTTTCATTATTGCTGTGATCTGTCTATTGCTTTTCGACAATGATGATCTCATGGCTAAAATGGCTGAACACCGTATCCTTTTACAATAGATCAGAGTTGTTTAATCTTTTTTTATTATTATTGATTTATTTTATTGATTTGAGAGAATGTGAGAGAGAGAGAAAGAGAGAGAGAGAGGAGGGCCCAGAGCAGTCTCCATAGTTGTACATCATTAGTTGTGACATAGTTTTATTCTACACAGGTGGATGTAGGGGCCACATGGGGTGGGAACCAAACCGGGGTCCTCCTGCATGAAAGGTGTGAACCTTCACCATTGTGCCATCCCAGAGGTTACCAGTGTTCCACAGTTCACAATATGGGTTTGCATGGGCCAGGGCTGGGAATTGAACCCACTCAGCCATCTCAGTGTCCCCAGAGTTGTTTAATCTTGTAGAAAAATAGAAGACAGGAAGAATAGGAAATGAAAGTGACTGAATTAAATTTTTAGAAATTTAGGGACAGTAAAAGTATTTTAGATTGTCTCATGCTAAAAAAAAAAAATGATTTGTCACTCAACAAAATTAGTCTATTTGCTCCCCTCTTAATTTAACAGTTTAAATGCTCATTTTAGAAGTCAGTGGCAATTATTAAATGTAAACTTTTTTGAGATTAAATGAAAAATATTTGGCACCTTCTTGCCTGAAAAAACATAGTTCAGATCCCTTAATTGGTATTCACTCTCTTGCACTAAATTATTATTTCCAACTAAGCCCTAATCTTCTCTCATATAAACCCAACTCTCATATAAAACCAGTTAAATACCAGTATGTCTATTTTCCTCTACAGAGGTACCGGTACATTATTCTTTCTTATTCATACACCTTGCCCACTGTATTTATCAGAACTCAGAACACCAATTTTCATATTTCTGGTTACTAATGCTCACTGCCCTAAAACTTATATCAATTTACTAATATCTGTATACTTTATTCCAATGAAAGAGTGTACCATGACATTGCAAAACTCCAGGCTGCTTGTAAGATAGTTCCCCTACCACCACCACCCTCATTTGTTCTCTGCTTGCTTTGCTGAGGGTTATGTGATCCATCACTTAGAAACAGATTTAGAACTGATTTTACATGTCATTCTAAAAGAGCAGCCTAACGCTATTGGATAGGAATAATCCAAGGAGGGTCCTTGCTCTTGTCCCTTTCTTCTACTTATGTATATACGTCTTTTGGAGGTAAAGTACCAAAATTTAACAACTATATCTTAAGCATGATTATAATTGTTTTTGAGACAACAAAAGAAATATAGACCATCCAATTTATTAATCATGTCCCAAAATTAAAATTATCTTGTTTTGTTTTTAAGGGAAACTTTATTGAAAGTAGGCAGGTTTGGGGCCTCAGCCTAGTCTGTAGTCAACCTAAAATAATGTAACTAAAATTTCGGGAGGACTTAAGGGTTCGACAAGTTAATATGTGGAATTTTTTCCTTTACTCATTCACTTAGCTGAAGGACATCATGACAGTGCTCTAACTCACATGCTTTACACAGCCATTGCCTTCTTAGGTGTGGCAGATCACAAGGTATGTTTTTTGTTGCTAATATGATCAAAAGATTCTGATAAGTTACAGCAACTATAACTTTAAAAGTTTAAGTTATCAGTAACTTATAATTGCCTGTCATTTTAGTTCAGGAACTTGGGATATGGAAAAACATACTAGTTCTATTCTAATAATGTATTTAAGGATTGGATATTGGGCTGTATGTATTTCTAATGAGGCTTACCTAATTTTATTCATAGGGTGGAGTATTGTTGCTAGTACTGGCTTTGTGTTGTAAAGTTGGTTTTCATACAGCTTCCAGAAAGCTCTCCATAGATGTTGGTGGAGCCAGACGTTTTCAAGCTTTATCCCATCTTGTTTCTGTGCTTCTCTTGTGCCCATGGGTCATTGTTCTTTCTGTGACAACTGAGGTAAGATCAGAATTGTATTTGTAATATGTGAAGTAAATTGCTGTTACTTACAAATTTTAGTTTAGTACATTGTATTTTATTTCAGTGTGAGGTTGCAAGTGGCTTAAATAGTCTTTGCTTTTCCTTTGTTGTTTTTGAAAAATTTTGGAATTTTATTATTTATAGAAAAATCAAATCAAGTACCATTATATTTATATATCCCTCCCATACCAATGTCCCATAGGAATCAGTTGAAACAATTTAATATCTACCATGTGTTAGGCTCAAAGGTTATGGGTGCCCTCATATTTATAAAATTACTAAACAATAATCCTTTTGTTTTTAATACTTTGGGGGACATTGGGGCCATGTGCCCATATCTTATGGCTTTTACATTTGGGCATTTTAAAAATCATATTGAATCATGAGAATATTTATTTATACATAAAGGGACTAAATAAAGATGTGAACTCTATACTCATATAGTATTAACAAAAAAATTTTTTTTACTTTCTAGAGTAAAGTCGAGTCTTGGTTTTCTCTCGTCATGCCTTTCACAACAGTTATCTTTTTTGTCATGATCCTGGATTTCTATGTTGATTCCATGTGTTCAATCAAAATGGAAGTTTCTAAATGTGCCCGCTATGGATCCTTTCCTATTTTTGTTAGCGCTCTACTTTTTGGAAATTTTTGGACGCATCCAATAACAGACCAACTTCGGGCTATGAACAAAGCAGCACACCAGCAGAGCACTGAACACGTCCTGTCTGGAGGAGTGGTAGTGAGCGCTATATTCTTCATTTTGTGTAAGCTTTTTTCTCCTTAGCAAATTTTTTGTGGATCCTGATGTGCACATCATTTACTTAATTTGGGAATTTGTTCAGTGCTTGCATTTAGCACTGACAGATATTTTGTTGGTTTCTGGTAGCTTAAATTTTTAAACTTTTGTGATACTCTTTTTTTGTTTCTCTCTTTTAGCTGCTAACATCTTATCATCTCCCTCTAAGAGAGGACAGAAAGGTACCCTCATTGGGTATTCTCCCGAAGGAATACCTCTTTATAACTTCATGGGTGATGCTCTTCAGCATAGCTCCCAGTCGATCCCTAAGTTTATTAAGGAATCACTGAAACAAATTCTGGAGGAGAATGACTCTAGGCAGATCTTTTACTTCTTGTGCTTGAATCTGGTAAGAGTTTTAAATATTAGTGACATATCTTAAATGCTTAATCTTTTAATTCTGACAGTTCTGATATAATTCTAATAATCCCCAAATTTCTGTTAATTAGAGATGGGCTAAAGTGACATTTTCTCTAGTAGAAAGATTACAGAATCATATTCAGACTACTTAACCAAACAATTTTTGAAGCATTTTAGAAACATTGATTTAGTATGTTCAACATTGGTTTCAAATCAGTAAATATAGTACCTTCTAAAGATTTTTATCTGTTCCTTGTCAGATCTCATTACAGTTCATATTGCTAACATTTTATAGCTAAGTATATTGAGCTATACAGACATATAAATAAAACTATCTCCTTTTAAATAATATATGAGATAGACATTTGATATAGCCTAGTTTGTTACAGTTTTTTTGTTTGTTTGTTTTTTAAAGATTTATTTTTATTGTTTTGACAGAGAGAGAGAGACAGAGACAGAGAGAAGGGGGAGGACCCAGAACAGTCTCCATAGTTGCACATCATTGGTTTTTCCACATAGTTTCATTCCACAGGTAGGCGCAGGGCTGCACAGGGCAGGAACAGGGCCAAGGTCTCACCCGGTGAGAACTGAACTGGGGGCACTCCCCAGTTCAGCATATGGGTTCACACAGGCCGGGGGCTGGGATTTGATCCTTGGTTCCCTGGGGCTGCAAAGTGAGCACTTAACCCACTGAGCCATCCTGGCTTCCCCTATTACAGTTTTTATGAAACGAGGTTTAGTGGAAGTACCAGTAAAACAACTAAAGAGACAGTTATATCTTCAAGTAAGGATTGTGTATAATTAAGGGTTAAAGTCCTCACAATTAAATTCTGATAAATCTCTCTTGAAGCACTATTTCCCAACACACTTCTCCCTGTTTTTTAAACCTTGTTTAGCTTTTTACCTTTGTGGAACTATTCTATGGCGTGTTGACCAATAGTCTGGGTCTGATCTCAGATGGATTTCACATGCTCTTTGACTGCTCTGCTTTGGTCATGGGACTTTTTGCTGCCCTAATGAGTAGATGGAAAGCAACTCGTATTTTCTCCTATGGGTAAGTTCACTACACTGACTATCAAGGTGATATAGCACAGTGAAAAGTGCAAATTCCATCTTAGGGAGTAAACTTTCAGTATTCTTAATACAAATAATTTTTCGGTGCTTTGTTTTTCTTTAGAGTAGATAAGAGGAAATGAACCAAGCATTTGATAAATACTGAGTGGCACTAAGCTCAAGATTATACCCCCTGGTAAATACCTCTTATAGACAGCAAAAATCAGTTAAATAGTGAGGTCTTTGCTCAACGTATTTCTTTGAGGCAATGGAGTATGTATGCATGGTTGTTCACATCGTTGCTGTTAGAGTATTCAAAATTTGAAGGGGCTATGCATTGAAATATTCTTTCATTAAGTGATAATTCAGTTCAACAAATACTAGAATCTGATTTATACAAGGTATTTTGATAAGACCTACTCTAAATAGATTAATAAATTAAGCTGTTATTTTCAGCTGTTTGTTTTTAAAAATCAGTAAGCCAAAAATGATTTTGATACAAGCAGAATCTTTGTGCTGTGACAGAGACACAGAGCCCATCAAGGGCTTAAAGGAGAAATAACTTCTTGCTAAGAGATTAAGAAAGGTTTTGTGTAAGGAGAAACATTTATATATTGATAAATGTATGGCATTTTAAGAAATACATGTCCAGAATGTACCTTCTAACATACGTATGATGTTTAAAATATTGGTAATTTTCTAGTTATACTATTTATTTAAAACTTTGGACTTGCTTTTCTCATTTGTAAAGTAATAGTATTTATACTTTTAAAGTATTTGCTACTTCTCTTCTAAAAATACGTTCTACATTTTTAGGTATGGCCGAATAGAAATTCTCTCTGGGTTTATTAATGGACTTTTTCTAATGGTAATAGCTTTTTTTGTTTTTATGGAGTCCGTGGCTAGATTAATTGATCCTCCGGAATTAGACACACACATGTTAACAGTAAGTCTTTTTATTTTTCTATTTGAATTTCTGCTTGTATTCATACCATTTTTTCATGCTAAAGTTTAACTGTAGTTATTGATCTGGGAAGTTTTTATTTAAATAAACATAACGTCCTATCTTTTTATACTGCTGACTCTTAGAAATTAATTCTTTTATCTAGTATTTTAGAAGTCAAAATATTAGATGATATTCTAATATATAGAGATTTCTTTCTGACTTATTAAATGCTTTGTTTGGGGATGCTGGGATGGCTCAGTGGGTTGAGCACTCGTCTTGCAGCCCCGGGGTCCAAGGGTCATATCCCAGCCCTGGCCCGTGCAGACCCATGTGCTAAACTGGGGTGTGCCCCCAGTTTGGTTATCGCCGGGGAGCTTCCCATGTGGGAAGACCCCAGAGGGGGCATGCCTCCCATGTGGGAGGCCCCTGGCCAGTTCCTGCCCCATGCACCCAGCACCCACCTGTGAAGTGAAACTATATTGAAAAACTAGTAACATACAACTATGGAGACCATTCTAGGACCCCCCACCCCCTCAAAAAAAATAATAATAAATGTTTAGTTTGAAGATGTGCTTTTAAATAACTGAGTAATTGTTAAAGATCAGAAAAATATTATAATTTTTAAGGCTTTACCCATAGCTTAGTCATATTTTTGCTATAGTACCTTTTAACGTACTACCTATACCTGCAAACCTTTAACGTGCTGTTTCTTGTAATTGGCCTGCTCTTCCCTTACTTTGGACCTCAGCCTTCCACAAGCTTTCCCTTATGTCTCCTCTGGTGGCATGCTTTCCCTTAATCCATCTTTCCTCCTGCAAGTTTGTTAGATTTCCGTTTCTCAGTATTCAGATTGTATCTTGTGCATTCTTCTTTGAGCAACTTTGAGTTATAATTGTTGTTTAATTTGTCATTCTTGCATAATTAAGATGTAAGTGAAGTGTCTTCAAGACCTGAATTGTATATCATTAACTCTTAAATTCTAGCACCTGATTTGTAGTAGGAATGTAGCAATTAATTGTTGAATCATGCAGTTGAGTTTTATTGGTGGAAGTATATACAGTGTTCCCTCGCCACTTCGCGCTTCATGTTTTGCGGCTTCAGTGCTTCGCGGGTTTTTCCAAAATATTCATCAAAAAATAAAAATGAAAAAATACAACCATGTCAGCAGCCACATTGCGGAAAGGAGCATTGTTTCATGTTGATGCACGAGAGAGAAGGATCCCTGCATATCAAACAAAGAGATGAGTTGGCTCACATCATAAGGAATGAAGGATTTGTCGACATGACGGAAGAAGACATCAGCGCCCTTATCGATTGCCACTCGGACCCACTGACTGATGAAGACCTCCTTGAGATGACAGAGTCTGCAAGTGAGGAAGAAAACGAAGAGGAAGACGAAGAAGAAACTGAAAAGCGTGGCCTTACCCTGGAGAATCTGCAACAATTGTGCAACATGGCAAGAGCGATGCAACAATTTGCACAAGACATTGACGACAATAGGGTTCGAGCTGTCGAGTTCAGCCATCGCGTTGACGGGGTTATGTCCTTGCACAGGGGAATTTTGAAGGAAAAGGAAAAAACAAAGACAACAACGACCCATCACCATGTTTCTCTCCAAGGTAAAGCCCCCGGCTCTACCGTCAGCGCCTCCAGCAGAAGAGTCTCCCGAGTGAGCCTAAAGCTTCTACGAGTCAAGTGAGAGCCTCTCCTCCGCCACCAACACAAGACTCTTCGCCTCTCTCAGAAAGCCATGTTGATTCATGTTTATTACTGTATAAGGTTTTGTCATTAACCTTATTCATTAGCACTGACACGTTTAAGTAAATACGTATACTGTTGTAATTTTTGTCTTCAATGAGTAAAGTATGAATACTGTTTACATATTTAAAACATTCTTGTACCCGCATACACAAAAATTCCTAGGGGCAAATCCTGCTTCGCGGTTTTTCAGCTTTCGCGGAAGGTTCTGGTCCCCATTAACCGCGAAAAACGAGGGATCACTGTATTAGTAAAATATTTTTGGATTATAGTTTGGAAATATACTTTGAATTTTAAATGCTCATATCCTTTGACCTTTAATATCTATTTCATAAATATTTGCACAAGTGTAGGTGCCTGATTCATTGTACCATTTTGTAATGTTGGTGGCAAAAAAAAAAATATCTGCTAGTGAAAGGACTAGTTAAATAAATTTGTCACTCACAGAATAGTATGTAGCTGTTAAAAGCAATGAAGAATACCTATGTACACTGGTATGAAAAATACTACCTAAAACATGTACTAAGTGAAAAAAATTACAAAGCAGTATTGTAACCTATTATTGGTTTAAAAAATATATATTTATATATATGTATTGGAAATACATCATCCTTTTAGGAGTGATTAACTATTGGGGGCTTTCATTCTACATTATATTATTTTTTTCTATGGAAATATATAAAGATGAAATATCTCTCTGTAGAGGAGAAGTATTTATGAGGTGATGTGGTCTCTGTAAGCAGTATTTGGTTTCATTCAAAATTTATTAATCATCTTCAAACTCATAAAACTACCTGAAATTTTGACAGAAAAATAGTCTGTGAGTCATAGGAAGAAAAACATAAGCTCCATAAATCATGTTTACTAAAGTAAATCCCTTCTCTTACTACCTTTGAAAATTAATAAAAATTACCTATATTTTTATATGTTCTTTTTATAAAACAAATGAATTTCTCTAAGGAAAAATTGTAGATATAAGTAAATTAAACACCTTGAGCTACTATTCAAAATTATTTTATAAGAGAGGATAATCAAGGATAAATAATTTTGTTTACCCTTTGGGGTATAATAATGCACCATTAAATCAAGATAATCCCATTCACTTTATTAAAAAAACAAACAAAACCAATTACTATTATATGTTTGTCTTCCATTGTACGTTTTTTACTTTGGGAAAGTTTACTATAATACACAATAAGACTATATTTATTTGGAATCCACAGTTAGTAAAATATAATAATTACCTTACAAACTATTGAAATTTATCTAGTTAATATAAACAGGATTTCAGGTATAGTGTATACTTGCAATAGTAAGCCATACTTTCAAACTCTAAGCAAAAGAAAACTTTAGTATCATTTATTTACTCATAAGCCATGAACCAAGTACAGTTATTCTTAATAACTTAAAGCAATTCCAAATCCCTTTACTTGTCAACACTCTTGGTATTTTTTAAATTATTCTAAAATTCACTTTTATAAATTTTGGATTTACTTACTGAACCTAATGAGGTTTTACTATGAATACTTTCAAAAATGTAAACAGAAAAACATATATAGCTATGTACTAGCTTTTAAATAACATTTATTTTTTTAATTACAAATTTAAATGTTTTCTTTTCTCCCTCTTGCTAGCCTGTCTCAGTTGGAGGGCTGATTGTAAACCTTATTGGTATCTGTGCCTTCAGTCATGCCCATAACCATACCCATGGAGCTTCTCATGGAAGCTGTCAGTCATCTGATCACAGCCATTCACACCATACACATGGACACGGTGACCATGGGCATGGTCACAGCCACGGCTTTGCAGGCGGAGGCATGAATGCTAACATGAGGGGTGAGTCCGTGCCAAATACTGGCCTCCCTTTCAACAGTGTTGTGAATTGACATTGTTTATTGGTATTAAATATTGGGCTTCTGGTACAATTTTATTTTTTAAAAACAATGACTAAAAGAGGTCTGAAGTCTGCTGTAGAAAATGCTCACATTTGTTCATAAATGTCAATTTTTTAATTATTGTAATAATAGAGTCCTTTCCATAGTGACAACTGCATACCGGTAAATATTATTTGCTACAGAACACTGGTATGCCATTATAAACTTTCAATAAAAAAAAAACAACAAAAAAACAGGAAATTTTTATTGTACTATAAAAAAAAAAAAAATGGGGGTGGTGACAGAATGAGCACTCATCTTACACCCCAGAGTCTGAGGATCAAATCCCAACCCCAGCCCATGCAGACCCATATGCTGAGCTGGGGTGTGCCCCCAGTTCAGTTCTTGCCAGGGAGATCTTCCCATGCATGGGGGAGGCCCCTAGCCCAATTCCTACCCTTTGTGGCCCCACGCCCACCTGTGAAATGAAACTATATTGAAAAACTGATGTACAACTATAGAGGCTGCTCTGGGTTCTTCTCTCTCTCTCTCTCTCTCTCTCTCTGTCAAAAACAATTTTAAAGAAGTGAAGAAAGTATTTTCACTTAGTATACTGAGTTATTTATTCTAATTGCTTAATATAAATAATTTGAATAATGTTAAAACTTGGCTCATTTACAATTTCTAAAACGTCTCCCCTGACAAACCGTACCATCATAAAACTCACTACACTGTGGTATAATTGTCCACATTCTTACCTTTTTACCACTATGCTGTGGATAGTGACTGTGTTTTAGTCATGTTTTAAGTCCCAGCCCCTAGATGAGTGCTAAGTGCATAGTAGGTACCCAGTAATATTTGTAGAATGGACAAAAGAACTAAATTAGCTGTGCTTTAATTTTTAATGTTTTTATATATTTTACTTGTAGGTGTATTTCTACATGTTTTGGCAGACACACTTGGCAGTATTGGTGTGATCATATCCACAGTTCTTATAGAACAGTTTGGATGGTTCATTGCTGATCCCCTCTGTTCTCTTTTTATTGCTATATTAATATTTCTCAGTGTTGTTCCACTGATTAAAGATGCCTGTCAGGTTCTACTTCTGAGACTACCACCAGAGTATGAAAAAGAACTACATCTTGCTCTAGAAAAGGTACTGTATGTTATTTCTTCATTGTGTTTTTTCCTTTTAAAATAACATTTGAAATTAAGTTGACCTAACAAGAAATGTGTATGATATGAAGAAAATAGTTTTACTTAGATGTAAAATAAGGACTGAATAAATGGAGAGAGATATCTCCTTGGATACGAAACTGTACTGTGAAGATGTTGATTTTCTTTCATTTAAATCTCAATGCAATTGCCTCTTATTTGGATTTTTTGTTCTGTTTGTTTTTGTTTTGGGTATGATAGATAATCCAGTATTATTTAGAAGTTTATTTGGAAGAGTAAATGCTTGAGAACAAAAAAATAAATAAACATAAATTTACAAAATTAAGTAATTAATTATAGGATCCTATCTTGTGATTATAAAGTTACAGAATTAACTAACAAAATTAGCAGTTCTTGCACAGGAATAAACACATAAATTAATTCTGATTTTCAAAATCAGAAACAGACTCAGGAACGTAATGAAATGCAGTATATACCAAAGATGACATTTCAGATCACTGGGGAAGAAAGGGTTGATCTAATTAACATTTCTACTTGGTGGAAAAGAAAAGCTGTATCTCTATACCACACCATAAAAAAATATATAATATTACCAGTGGATTAAATGACAAAAAAATTATAAAACTGCTAAAATAAAAGTATTTTTGTAGTCACAGAGATAGAGAAAGCCTTCATAATGTGCTTGAAATGCAACCAGAAGCCAAAGCAGGAGGAGGAAAAAATCTACAAATTGGACCAATGGAAAATTATCCATTAGCAAAGGATTCCATAAGAAATATGAAATACCAGTAACAAAAGTCAGAGCAGGAGAAAATATTTGCAGCACATATAAACAGACAAAGACTTACTATTCATAATCCTTTAAAGATTTATTTTTATTGTTCTTTGACAGAGAGAGAAGGCCCAGAGCAGTCTCCATAGTTGACAGGATTAGTTTTCCATATAGTTTCATTCCACAGGTGGGTGTGGGGCTGCGAAGGGCAGGAACTGGGCCAGGGGTCTCCTGCATAGGCCCTGGCAAGAACTGAACTGGGGGCACACGCCAGTCCAGCATATGGGACTGCACAGGCCAGGCCTGGGATTTGATCCTCGGGCTCCGGGGCTACAAATCGAGCACTTAACCCACTGAGCCATCCCAGCTTTCCCCATAATCCTTTAAATGAAGAAAAAGACATTCTTGGGAATGCCAGTATAGTTCAGCAGTTTGAGCTCTTGCTTTGCAACAGTGAGGTCCAGGGACCATATCCTGGCCCCAGCGCTTGCAAACCCATATGCTGAATTTCAGCACAACTGGTAACTGCTGGGATGGCTAGATAGTGAAGGTTCTTGCCTCTCATGCGGGAGGCCCCAGTTTGGTTCCTGCCCTACATGGACAACATCCACCTGTGTGAAATGAAACTGTGTCACAACTAATGTACAACTATGGAGACTGCTCTGGGCCTTCTCTCTCTCTCTCTCTCTCTTTCTCTCTCTGAATTTCTCTCAATAAAATAAATCTTTTAAAAAAAAAAGAATAGACAAAGCACAGCTTATATAGGTGAAAATTGGTATGTACCTATTAGATATAAATTCGCCTGTACCCCATTCACATCTTATTCAGAGCTGCCTTCCTTGGCATCACTCCTCAGTCAAAATATTTTAGGCACCTTTACTTCAGTTAGTTGACCCTCCTATTCCTTTCTCACTTCTGGGCTCTTCTTACTATCTTTTTTTTTTTTAACACTCAGCTTAATAGTGATTCCTGCACCAAGAAGAATGCTCTGTGTTTAGTAAATTATAGCCTTTAAGTCACTCTGTTTTTGTATCACCTCTCCTTTGATTTGACAGATACAGAAAATTGAAGGATTAATATCATACCGAGACCCTCATTTTTGGCGTCATTCTGCTAATATTGTGGCAGGAACAATTCATATCCAGGTAACAGCTGATGTGCTGGAACAGAGAATAGTACAACAGGTAAGAATATTTTGTTTTTAAAGTAACTTCAGTTGAGGTAATTCATGCATAACATTGCACACATAAGTTATACAGTTCAATAGTAATTTACCTAAGTTAATGTAAAAAACATTCATTTATATCCACTTTCATTCCCAATATATTATCAAGAGACAAGTTATAAATGTAACCCTAATTTAGTGATAATATTATTAAAGTTGGCAGGCTATATGCTATGGTTGGACATAAGGATCAAAATAGTTTCTGTATCCCTAGTCTATTTTTTTTTTTTTTTAAGATTTATTTTATTGATTTTTGACAGAGAGAAACAGAGACAGAGAGAGACAGAGAGAAGGGGGAGGGCCCAGAGCAGTCTCCACAGTTGACATTAGTTTTTCCATATAGTTTCACTCCACAGGTGGGCACGGGCTGCGCAGGGCAGGAACTGGGCCGGGAGCCTCACACACAGGCCCCAGCAAGAACTGAACTGGGGGCACTCCCCAGTTCAGCATGTGGGTCCGCATGGGCCAGGACCGGGATTCGATCCTCGGTCCTCGGGGCTTCAAAGCGAGCGCTTTACCCGCTGAGCCATCCCAGCTTTCCCTGTATCCCTAGTCTAGACATACGGTACTTAATTAGAAACAACAGCTGTTTCCTTTACTATTTTGAATGTAAGATCAGAATTTACTAGCCTTCTAAAAGATCTTAACACTTGCCAAATAAATAATAAACATTACTTTGAGGATTTACCTTTGACTATCTGTATCTATAAAAATGTGATACTGATTATTTAAGACATGTGCTTTAAATGCATTAATCTAAATCTTTAAAATATATGGATTTTTATAACAGGTTACAGGAATACTTAAAGATGCTGGAGTAAACAATTTAACAATTCAAGTGGAAAAAGAGGCATACTTTCAACACATGTCTGGCCTTAGTACTGGATTTCATGATGTCCTGGCTATGACAAAACAAATGGAGTCCATGAAATACTACAAAGATGGTACTTACATCATGTGAGAAAAACTCGGAAACTATCCCTGGGATGTGAATAATGAAGATTAAATGACTCAGTATTTATAATATTGCCAGAAGGAAGAAAATTGCACATAATTGTACAGAAACATTTTGCCACATTTGAGAAAATGTTTAAAACTCCCTACTGTTGGATCAAGGAATCTTTCTTAAAGAAAATTTAAATACAGAATGAAGCATTAATTATTCAAGTAAAGTAATTCATTGAATTATGTGTGTAACAAAAATCTTAAAATTTGAGTGAACATGATGTATCACATTATCTTTGAAAATGAACATATAATGATGGAATCAAGTGAAGACCCAAATTACTTCTGTGTTTACTTTCTATCAGAAAGCATCTCCATTGTAAATAATGTATTTACATGTTTATTAAAAGACCCAAATAAAAAAATTTTAGTCAATTTTTTGCATCGCCCTAGGATAAAATAGGAATAAAAGTTCTATATTTATGGATTTTCTGTATATAAAACTGGTATCTAATTATAAATTAAGTACCTTAAGTAAAATCTGTACTGCCAATTTAAATGTAAACTAAATTATTTGGGAGAAAATTCATGAGACAAGCAGTAAGAATAGGGAAGTATAACATTACAATTTTTGATGTACAGAAACCAACCATCTGTAAAATAAATTTTGTACTTTTGGTAATATTTGCAAATGAATAATTCCTTTATTAGGGTAAAGAACTTATACTAAGTTGCGTCCATGTTATTCATTCACTTGTGTCCTGCCTCTAAAATAGAATATTCCATATCTTATTATTAATAGTTGCCTATTAAGCTGGTATCCAAGCAATGCTAGGCTCTTCACCTTTTCATTTAGCTCCATATGTTGTGAAACAGCCATTTGAGATAATCATAAATAATTGATAACTCAGCATTGAATTTTCTGCCTATAAATAATTTTTTTTTTAATTTCTGAAACATGTAAATATATAAGAAATATCAGAGCATAGGTTGTTATTTTGAAGTTCAGTAAGTAAATGTTATCTATTAACACTTGGGCACCATGAAATCAAAATACATACTCTGGTAATATCTATATGTTTTAATTTCCAATTTAAACTGAATGTATAGTCTGGAAAGACTATATAATAGATATATAATAACATATGCAGTTTTATAAAACCAAAGAATGTTGTCCAAAAGGAACTTTTGAATGCCTGTCTCTTTATGAGAATCTGAATATTTTCATTCTTGTACTAGAAATTTTGATAAATAGAATTAATTTTAGTATGGGTACTCTTATCTTTACCATAATGGCAAATGTATATTGTAAATCATATTTTTGTCTTACTAATTTTAATATGTGAGAGGATTAGAAATTTGTTGTAAGTCATTTTGATATTCCTGGTCTTCTCTTTACTCACTATCTGGTCCAGAATCTTCTATAGATATTAAAATGTTTGAGTGGTGGTAAAATTAACTGCATACTGATGTTTCAATGTAATTTTCATACATTAAAAATGTTTTAAGTAGATAGGTGCAATAAATATTGCATCATCATTAAAATTGTCATTTCCCTTAGAAAGCACATAAATGGCAGGAAAATTAAATTAATGTGACTGAGAGATACCAAGATGATAGCAAAGGTAGGGGCTGAACATTAGAGGGGTGCAGGCAGAAAGTAAGGAAACTCCACTATTGAGGAAGGAAGGTTATTGGTTTCAGCTCATACAAACCATGTGACTTCAGGCAAATCAGCCTGAGTATCTTCTTTTTTCACCTCATACATAAAATCTGCTCAAGTAACAGCATCATGAAGAGCAAAAGGAATAATGTATGTGAAAATGAAAGTTGAAAGGGGCTAAAGTTAAAGAATTATTTTAAACCTGACTTAGAGGTAGCTTTTATTAATGTCTCTTTTCTTTTGAAATCAGTATCTAAGAGATTAATTAGATATGAAGTGAACAATTAAGCTTAAAATAATACCCAAAACAGAAGCCATTTTATACCGTCCCAAGGAGGATGGTGGTGGTTGCTTAACATACCTATTAATCTATCTCCCCTTTCTCTCAAACCATTGTTTTCCATTATTAACCAATTTAGGAGCTCATGATTTCCACTTAGAATAAACTTTGCATCTTTTATCATATAGATTTACTGTTCCTTTTACATGATAATTGATCAAACAGTAAACTTATCTAATTGAATAATGAAGCTACACAATTATACATCTCTAAAAGATTTATAATTTTTCTTTAAATTTGGACTATGATTCTCCCATAAAAATACCCACTATTACTAGTGTAAATATGTTTACTAGCTAGTGGTCACATGGCCCAAAATTCAAGAGTAAATAACAAAAAGCTTCCCACCTCTATCATTCATATACAGCTCTCCTCTTAAAATTATCATACTTGTTTCCAGTAGACCCAGATATTTTATGGATATACAAGCATGTATTATTTTTTACTTAGATATTCTGTAGTTGAAACATTAAAAAGCATCCTCATTCTTTTTCTTAGCTGTATAGTAACCCTATTGATGGATTTTTTTTTTTTCTTTAGGTTGGTTCAAATCGGCTATTATAGACAATGCTGATATGAATAGCCATGTACAAACAGCACTTTGCAAATGTGCAAATGAATATGTAGAATAAATTCTCACAAGCAGAATTTTGGAGACAAAGGGTTTAGGATATGTATGAATCTGAACAATATTGCAAAATTACACTCCATAGCGATTGTCATAGTTTACTCTCCCAAATTTTAAGGTAAACATTTCTTATGGCCTTAATTTGTATGCAAGTTAAAAATGCAGATATTATACTATATAGATGCCAAACTGAGTTCAATTATAAAACCATTCATGTACACTTGCTTTTTAGAGTGATTTTCAGAAGGCAAATGTTCTAATAATGTATAAAAGGGTAAAGTTAGTTTTTTTAATCAAATTTTTCTACAACTTATTTCTTCTATGCACAGCAGTTTGACACAGATCGACCAAAGACGGTTATCATATGTTGTGCATACACAAAATGTCCTATTACATTTTTTCTTTTGTGACATTTTTATTGAAGCATACCTAACATACAATAAAATACACAAATCATAAGTGCTCAGTTCAGGGAAGTTGTGAGGATATGGAGCAACTAGAACTAACACTAGTTAGTGGGAGTGTGAAATGATGCAGCCACTTTTAAAGTTAAACATACATACACCCTGTGACCCAGCAGTTCTGCTTCCGAGAGAAATGGAAAAATGTGTCCTCAAAAAGACCTGTACAAGAATGTGCACATTCATAATAGCCAAACACGGAAACAACCCAAATGCCCATCGGAACAATAGATAAATTGTGCTGTATTCATAATGAAATACTACTCAGCAGTTTAAAAAAATTACTGTTACAAACAATACAGATGAATCTCAAAAACAAGTGAAAGAAGCCAGACACATCATGAGTCCATGTAAATGTAGCTGCAAGTGACTGAGAGCGCAGGCGCGAGGCCAGACCCTCAACCTCGCTCTGGCCCCGCCCCAACTCGTACGTCTCCGCGGGATCGCCCTAGAAACGCATTCTCGGGGACCAGCAGCCGCCAATGGGAAAGGAGTGAGTGCCATGAACAGGCCAATAAGGAGGGAGCAGTGCGGGGTTTAAATCTGAGGCGGAGCCCTGCGCCTCCCGGCGTGCTGCGGGGGAACGGTTGTCGGTCTGCGTGTTTGGTTCAGGTCCCAGGCTCGTCGGGGGCTCCGGTTCTCTGCGTCTGCTTCTCCCCACTAAGCTGCTGCCCTAGTGAAAAGGAAGCCATGGCGTTCCGGGTCACCAGGGTGAGCTGTTGCGGACAGTGAGCAAACGCAGCCGTTCTCGCTGCTTGTCCTCTCCCTATCTCGCCTGCCAGAGCCCCCGGCGGGGAGCGGACCAGCGCAGAGATTTGGGCATGAGCAAACGGGTGTCGGTGGGCCCCGGGCATGGTGGGGTAGTTTTATGGGGAGGGACCGACGGAGGGTGGAGGTGACAAAGAGATCTGGATGGGCCTTGGATAAATGTTTGGAGGAAGTGGAGTGTCGAGGGGAAACCTTTTCTAAAACGTTAGGGAGGGCCCCTTTATGGGTTTCCACCAACTGCTTAACCCTCTACCCGGAGAGGAAGAAGGTACCAGCGATTGGAGACATTATTTCCTTTCAAATGTAAATTCCTGGTATTTTAGGGCCGGCCGAGACTATACGCGCTATCCCTCCATAGGTAGTAAGAAGGTTCTTGGGAGGAAACTGACTTGTCACAATCTTAGCGCAGACCCTGAAACCAGGGTTTCCCCCGGTAACGCATTTACAGCCTCCTTTCCTCTCCTCTCTTTTGCCTCATCTTAATTAACTCCTGACTTTAACCTGGCTAGGCCAGCTCTCAAAGTGATCTTGCTTCTTTCAGAACACGAAAATTAACGTTGAAAATAAGGCGAAGATCAGTATGGCAGGCGCAAAACGCGTACCTGTGGCCACTGCTACAGCCTCCAAGCCCGGGCTGAGGCCAAGAACAGCTCTTGGAGACATAGGCAACAAAGTCAGTGAACAGCCACAGGCCAAACTGCCTCAGAAAAAGGTAACTATCTTCCTGATCCAACTTCTCTGTAAACGTCAGCATTCTGACAACTGTGACCCTG
The DNA here is from genome assembly GCA_004027555.1 of Craseonycteris thonglongyai. NCBI lineage: Eukaryota > Metazoa > Chordata > Mammalia > Chiroptera > Craseonycteridae > Craseonycteris > Craseonycteris thonglongyai. The sequence goes on from PVKE010001749.1 coordinate 44,930, forward strand.
GATGGAGAAACATTCCATTCTCTCTCATTCATCCACAGGAAGCAAAAACTTCAGCTGCTGGAAAAGTCATTGCCAAAAAACTAGCAAAACCTCTGGAAAAGGCACTCGATCCTGTGCCTGCGTTGCAGCCGGCGCCAAAGCCAGAACCAGAGCCACAGCCTGAGCCTGTTAAAGAAGAAAAACTTTCGCCTGAACCTATTGTGGTAAACTTACTTTGCTATCTTAGACTCTGTTGATAGTTTCTTCCCCATCGTTTTGCTCTAATACATGGAATAGCATTTGAATAAATAGTAATAGTAGCATTTACAGAGTGCTCTGCTAAGCACTTCAAATGCATTAACTCACATAATCTTATATTCTCCTAGCTTGTATTATACTTTTTAGATAATGGCTTAGAGAAGTATGAAGTATTTGCTAGAGTCATAACTAATCAGTGGCACATACTTGCTTCAAACCCAGGCTTGTCTGGCTTCAGAGCCTATGCTTTCAAACTCTTTGTTGATGGTACTGGGTAATAACTGCCTTGGTACAAAACATCAGTAACCAGAAATTTATTGACAGAAACACAGATTATTCTCTTGAAACTGTTTTCTACTCACTAATATGGTCACTGAATAAATTAGTAGGCCTGTAACATTGAATATAAAAGTGTAAAACAGAAAGAAAACAAAATGTAGCACCTCACAGAGTAGGTAAAATGAATTTGCAGCCTCAAAATCCAAGAACTTGGTATTAAATACCAGGTAAATGTATCTACTGTGAAAGAAAAACAGGCCACTCAGAAGAGGCTATTTAGCTGAAATTGCAATGAACTGCTTTCTGAAGCTCTAATTTTAAAAACCTAATAAAACCATTTGGGTCGTCATTCATCCTTGCTCCTTATATTTAAGGGTGAAAGATTTGAGGCCATTGCTTTAGTACTGACCTTTTGGAAATAGCACATGAAACCTGTACAATGCAGTCTTTAATTCCCCATAGCAAACTGAGGTTTCCTTGAAAGTAACATAGATTCTTGCCTTTGCTTTCACAGTAGTTAAAAATTCCTTTCCCACTCTTTCATTTGGCTAGTAACCTTTTCATTCTTCAAAACAGCTCAAGTATCAACTCCTGAAGCTTTACCTAACTTCCTCCACCCCAACCCTTGTTCTAGAATCAATCTCCTTACTTCGTTTACTTCTCTCTTCTAAAATCAAAACCCCTTGAGGACATCAGAATATCAGTACCTAAAACAGAGCTTGACTTAAAGAAAGTACTCAATAAATGAAGAGTGGGGTAACTGGAGTTTGAAGGAAATGCTTAATGAGGCCAGTTAATAATTAGTCAGGATAGAACTTGAGTTCTGAGCAGTGAGAAGCAGTCCATGTCTTGAAGTAAAGACTGACTTGTCCTTTGTTTGGATAATTTCACATGACACTGATAAATAGATTTATTATTTATCAGTTTCCTTTGGAGTAAAGTCCAGAATGTGAATTTATTTGCTTATCTGTTTTACCTGTTAGTGTTTAGGTTCTGCTGACTTCAAATTGGCTCAGTCAAGTTGGCATTTCAATTTTCATACTACTCATTTTCTAAAGAGAAACTGAATAAATTTGAAAATACTTTTCCTTAAAGAAAATGGATTATATGACTATTCAGCAAATGGTCTCAAGTTGGTACCAATAATCTGACCTATATTCCCAGATTGTATGCTCCTCTTTGATTTTATTTCAAAGGGTCTCTTTGTTTCAAGGTGGATACTCCCTCCTCAAGCCCAATGGAAACATCTGGATGTGCCCCTGCAGAAGAATATCTGTGTCAGGCTTTCTCTGATGTACTTCTTGCAGTGAATGATGTAGACGCAGAAGATGGAGCTGATCCAAACCTTTGTAGTGAATATGTGAAAGATATCTATGCTTATCTGAGACAACTTGAGGTCAGTATTATCAGAGTCTTTTTTTTCTAAATTGCATCTAGCTTCATAAATTTTCTATTAACAGTTTGCAATAATTCAAGCAGGATATGAGCAGCATTTCTTAGCAGTAGATTCCACTTTCAAATGCTCCTTCATGGAATACCAAAAAATAATAAAAAGTCAATAAATCAATGATCTTTTTTATTTGCCATTCTGAACAGGGAAAGTTCAGAAGTCCACAAGTTGAATGATATGTTTATATCCATCACAGAAGTTGACAAGTCCCAAACTCTGAGTTTAAGGGGAGAAACAAGCAGGAGGTAGATGGTAAAGAATATTCATGTTTGAAAAACAATAGCCACCCCTAACACAAGGCATTTGGGATCAATGTAGCTTATGTGCATGCGATACCTGGAGAATTATTGTGTCTAAGAGTACACTCAAAAACTAAAGTGTTCTTTGTTTTCTCTCGAGATCTCATTTCTGAAACTTTCTATTAATGGCATTTCCCCACCATCAAAAAGAAAAAAAAGCAGGGAAGCCAGGATGGTTCAGAGGGTTAAATGCTCACTCTGCAGCCCTGGGGTCTGAGGATTGAGTCCCAGCCCTGGCCTGTGTGGACCCATATGCTAAACTGGGATGTGCTTCCTATGCGGGAGGCCCTCAGTTCATCCTCCACAAGGAGGCATGCCTCCCATGTGGGAGGCTGCCAGCCCAGTTTCAAGCCTTTGTGGGCCCCCGTCCCCCCCCCCCCCCCCCCCCCCCCCCCCCCCCCCCCCCGTGTGGAATAAAATCACGTTGAAAACTGATGGCGTACAACTAGGAAAACTACTTACTCTAGGCCCTCCCACTTCTTTCTGTCTCTATGTCTGTCAAAAACAATAAATCTAAAAAAAAAAGCATGCTATATACTAATATAAGCAATACAGTCACCAGATTTACCCAATTTTTTAATGATGCATTCTCTTCCTGTAGCATCATTAACATCTTCAGTCTGTTGCCTGTTTCTTTTGTGCATCTCCTACTTTGGGTTTCTTATCCTTTTTAAAGTTTGTGTTCTAACTTTGGAGGAGTGAGCTTAGCAGATGTATATGCTGATCTTTAATGGTTTGTTCTTGATGTTTTGGGGATTTAAATCTTGGAGCAGGAGAGTGGTAGCATATGGGTTACAGCTGTTGTGAGAGCTGCTGCTATTTTTCTCTACTTCGTAAAGCTCAGGTTGTAGATTTAGAGTCTTAGGTGAAAAGATCAGAGGTGATAGTGTGACACCTTTATTTGGGAAGAAGTGGGTACAGGGTGTGGGCTAGTAGCAGTGATAGTAATTGAATATAAGATATGCCAATATGAAAAATCTGTCACTGTCCTACTTAATGTTTTCATGCTTTCTTCAATGATAAAGCTGTAGTGACCATCTGAATAATTGAGTTAAAGACTATTATAGATTCTAAATGCTCCAGAGCTATTCTGTGGTGATTGATATTTGTCAGAAATGTCACATAGAGACTTGCTTCTAACAATAATCAACATTTCTTTTGCAGGAAGAGCAAGCAGTCAGACCAAAATACCTATTGGGTCGTGAAGTCACTGGAAACATGAGAGCCATCCTAATTGATTGGCTAGTACAGGTTCAAATGAAATTCAGGTTACTGCAAGAGACCATGTACATGACTGTTTCCATTATTGATCGGTTCATGCAGGTGAGCATAATTTAGTAATTGAGGGTTCTCCCTTCCAGGGTCCTAGCTGAGTCATAAGAAACAGACCTTTTAGGCTAAAGTTTGTTTTGGGGGATAAGGTGTCATTGAGACTGTGAGAATATATATCTTTCTCACTTTTCCTTCATAGCCGTGTCTCCTTTTCCAAATATGGATTACTTATTTGAAATTCCCATTGCAGAATAATAGTGTGCCCAAGAAGATGCTGCAGCTGGTTGGTGTCACTGGCATGTTTATTGCAAGCAAGTACGAAGAAATGTACCCTCCAGAAATCGGTGACTTTGCCTTTGTGACTGACAATACTTATACTAAGCTCCAAATCAGACAGATGGAAATGAAGATTCTAAGAGCTTTAAACTTTAGTCTGGGTCGCCCTCTCCCCCTGCATTTCCTGCGGAGAGCATCAAAGATTGGAGAGGTATAGATTTCTTTTTTTTTTTTTTTTAAGATTTATTGTTTTTGACAGAAACAGAAAGAAGGGGGGTGGGCCCAGAGCAGTCTCCATAGTTTTACATCATCAGGTTTTTTTCAACAGTGTTTCGTTCCACACAGGTGGATAGGGGCCTCCCACATGGGATGCACACCTCCTCAAGCCAGGGTCCAAGCCAGGGGGCGAGAACTGAACCTGGGGCACCTCCTACATGGGAAACACACCCCAGTCCAGTATATGGGTCCACATAGGCCCAGGCCAGGATTCGATCCTTGGTCCCCAGGGCTGCAGAGCAGGCACTTAACCTGCTGAGCCGTCTCGGCTTGCCCTAGATTTCTTGAGAAACCTCTGGTGTATGATACGTTAGAGAAGACTGCTGACCAAGCACATCTATTTCACCTGACTTGCACTACAGGGGGAGGGATAAGTATATTCTTTGTATCCTATCAGGCTGTATATATTAATATTAATTATTAAGGCCTTCCATGGGCAGTTGCACTTGAGAGTTTATAGACAAACATTTGTAGTTATAGTCGTGGGCATGCCAGTTACTGCCAAGGTGGAATTTTCTGACAACTCAGTGACCTGTGTGTGGATTTTGTTTCAGGTTGATGTGGAGCAACACACTTTGGCCAAATATCTAATGGAACTAACTATGTTGGACTATGATATGGTACACTTTCCTCCTTCTCAGATTGCAGCAGGAGCCTTTTGTTTAGCACTGAAAATTCTTGATAATGGTGAATGGGTAAGCTCTGCCCCACAAACCTAGGTTGCCCTAAGCTTTTAAATTTTAAATCATGTTTGCCTGAATACAGAACTGTTTTTATTAAAGGATAATTCAAATAGTTCCTAAATATGGCATCTACTGTGAAGGGACGATTAAAAATCGTAGCTTGTTTGTGACGCCTTCATAGAATGCTTCATTTCATTACCTAAGTACACTTTTCTATATGCCTTTGAGAAAGGCAGAGTAGCTGCTACTTAAGAGAATTTTAAGCAGGTCAAATGACATACTAAAAGTTCATTCATATTCATTGAATCAACAAATATTTGTATGTGCCACATGCTACCCTAAGCCTTAAGGAACAGAAATATGAATGAGAAAGTGAGCCTCAGGAAATTTGGAGTATAGCTTTGGGGTACACAAATCAGCAGTTATAAAGTATATAGGTCTGAGCACAGTAAAGATTTATTTTTATTGTTTTTGACAGAGAGAGAGATAGAGACAGAGAAGGGTGAGGGCCCAGAACAGTCTCCATAGTTGCACATCATGGTTTTTCCACATCGTTTCATTCCACAGTTGGGCACGGGCTGCACAGGGCAGGAACTGGGCCGGGGTCTTCACCCCAGTGAGAACTGAACTGGGGCCACTCCCCTGTTCAGCATATGGGTCTGCATGGGCTGGAGCCAGGATTCGATCCTCAGTCCATCACTCATGCAATAGCCATCTCCCTACCCTACTCTTGAATAACATCTAGAAATTTTATGAAAACCATTGTTGATGAGCATTTTTAACATTAACTCTTGTTCTCAGACACCAACTCTACAGCATTACCTGTCATACACTGAAGAATCTCTTCTTCCTGTTATGCAACACCTGGCTAAGAATATAGTCATGGTGAATCGTGGGCTTACAAAGCACATGGTAAGTCAATCAGTGGCACATCAGGATGTTGAGGGAAAAGTGAAGGTAAGACTTTTGTGCCCCAAATGCATAGCTTATTTTTAAGGAGTTGATGTTTTATGTGACTATCTGTACCACTAGATCTTTTTTCCTCTTTTCCTTCATTAATCACTGTTTTTCTCTTGTAGACTATCAAGAACAAGTATGCTACATCTAAGCATGCTAAGATCAGCACTCTAGCACAGCTGAATTCTGCATTAGTTCAAGACTTAGCCAAGGCTGTGGCAAAGGTGTAACTTGTGAATTTGAGTTGGAATACTGTAATAATCTGCAAATAAAATTGGCACCATGTGCTATCTGTATATATTATGTTACATTTACTTACTTTTAATAAAGTTGTGATCCTTTTTATTTCTTATACCTTAACTCATTGGAATGTGGCTACTCCTAGGGAAGCTGGGATGGTTCAGCGAGTTAAGCACTCGCTTTGCAACCCCGGAGTCAAAGGATCAAGTCCCAGTCCCAGCCTGTGCAGACCCATATGCTGAACTTGGGTGTGCTTACCTTGTGAGAGACCCCCAGTTTGATTCTCACCAGGGCGAGCTACCCATGTGTGAGAGGCCCCCAGTTCGGCCCCTGGCTCAAGGGGGCATGCCTCCCATGCGGGAAGCCCCCACCCACCTGTGGGGAACAAAACCATGTTGAAAGCTGATGGAGACTGCTCTGTGCTCCCCCACTTCTGTCAAAAACAAAGTAAAAAATTCTTTAAAAAAAAGAATCTGACCTGGGCCCTGCCCTTCTCTCTGTCTCTGTCAAAAATAAAATCTTTAAAGAAAAAGGAATGTGGCTATTTCCTACTCTAGGGTACCCTAAAAGTTGTCTTAAAGATGTGGGGAATATCAAATAAGTGCTTTCAGTTAACCTGGGGACCCAACTAATATATATAGTAGATTATATGGTTCCTGTTTTGTGTACCTGACTTTTACTTTACCAACGTGAATTAACTGAGGTCATGAAGGCATTCAAAACCTTAACTTCCATAGTGCATACTGCATGGAAGCCTAGTCTTGGAGAATCTGCTACTTGTATTTAAAAATGCCACCTCATCCCTAGTCTCTGTTTCCTATGGTTGCTAACATAATTACAAGTGATCTACTACCACTATTTCTTAAATTATCAACGTGTCAGTTTTTCACTTGGAAAAATAAGAACTTTAATTCTGAATCTACTTTTTATTAGTTGAGAAAAAACAGCCTCCTCAATACATATCAAAGTATCTTTATTTTATCCCTCTTCCCCCAGCTCTCCTACATCTCAATCCCATCAATCTGAACAATATCAGCAGTTTGGAATGTTTTTTTCCCCAAACTCCAGTCTCAATATGGCCTCTTTATATCCTTAGTTGTAGTCTGTTCACCTAGGCTTCAAATGATTCTTGAGGTTGACAGTTTTATAATTGTAATTTTGATGTGATCCTGGGATGCAGTAGGCATAGCATTTACCTAATATGCACCTTGCACCTCCTAAACGTTTTTCCTTCCATGACTTATATAAACAAATGTGCATATAAATACCGTATTTTCCGGCGTATAAGACGACCCCCTAATTTTACAGTTAAAACATAGGTTTAGGCCTATATTCGCTGTATATAAGACTACCCCCCACTTCCGAGGCTGTAGTCTTATACAGCGAATATAGGCCTAAACCTATGTTTTAACTGTAGAATTAGGGGGTCATCTTATACGCCCGGTCGTCTTATACGCCGGAAAATACGGTAGGGGTTTTAAAAAATAGGATCGTTCTACATACTTAGCAATTCCTTCCAAAATGCACAGGCTTTACCTGTATTCAAATAGTACATTCCATATTATAATGTATCCAATCATTCTGTTGACATTCAGATTGCTTTTTTGCCCCTACCAACAGTGACAATGCTGTATAAATATGTTTGTTTGTTTGTTTTTTAATGTATACTGGGATGTCCAAAGATACATGTCTCCTTACTTCTAGCAGGTGCTGCCAGGTTAACTTTCTCAATGTCATCAGCGGTGTACAAAAGTGCTGGTTTTCTCTGCAGTCTTGCCAGAACTAAAGGTGATCTCTTCAATTTCTGTGAATTTGGCAAGAAATATTCTGCCTTGTTTGCTGTTTTAATTTATACTCTAATGGCTATCTTAATTTTTGTAGGGGTAAGCCAGGATGGCTCAGCAGGTTAAGCACTCGCTTTGCAGCCCTTGGGACCAAGGATCGAATCCTGGCCTCAGCCTGTGTGGAACTATATGCTGAATTGGGGTGTGCTTCCCATGTGAGACCCCAGTTCAGTCGTTGCCCCCCCCCCCCGGTTCGGCTCCTTGGTCAAGGGGGTGTGCCTCCCATGTGGGAGGCCCCCAGCCCCGTTCCCCCCCCCCTGCTTGGCCTCCCACCCACCTGTGTGAAACAAAACCATGTCGAAAACTGATGATGTACAACTGTGAAGACTGCTCTGGGCCCTCACCCTTCTCTCTGTCTCTGTCAAAAATAATAATCTTAAAAAAAAATTTTGTCTACTAACTTCAATATGTAAGGCTTTCAGGTTTATCATTTGCCCTTTGACTGTTTTTGCTGTTTATTGCCATGTAGACACTAAGTTTTTACATAATCAGATCTATTTTTTTCTGTTATTGCTTTTGGATTTTCAGTGTTATGGTCAACTCTCCCCAAACCATAAATATCTGCTAAAACTTAATGTTTTTAAATAAATCTTAAAAAAAAAAATTTTTTTTAATTAAATGTTTTTCCCATTAAGATCTATAATCCCTGTCATATATGAAATAGGATTCTTCCAGATGGGTGCCTATACCTTATCATTAAAATCTTTGTCCAAAGAACTGAAACATCAGTGCCCATCTATTGTTCCCTGATCTATTTATTTTCTCCTGTAATAAACTTAATGTAAACTATTACTTGGTAAGATGATCTACCACCATTTTTCAAATATGTGGAGGCCATTTCAAACATATGAATTGTAAAATTATGTGCAGTTACCGAAAAACTTTTGAGATTTTGACTCTACATTATGTACTAGTTTGGGATGGACCGATATATGTCCTCCCATCCAGAAGCATTTTTCTCCAAAGCTTGTTGCATGCCCTTAAATACAGTGTTAGAATTTAATTACACAATTGCTGGACTTTTCTTCTCAAGTTTATTACTGGGTTTGTGGTTTTTGTCACTCCTGTGAGTAAGATAAAATTTCCACTTCTACTTTTATTGGTAATTGTATTTTTCTTTCCCACCTGACATCAATTTCTTTTTTAAGATTTATTTTATTTTTTAAGAGGTAAGAAAGGAGGAGGGAGGGCCCAGAGCAGTCTCTATAGTTGCACATCATTCGTTGTAACAGTTTCATTTCACACAGGTGGATATGGGGCTGCAAGACAGGAACCAAACTAGGGGCCTCCCCCATGGGGGATGAGAACCTTCACTGCCATCTCGGTGTTTACCAGTTGTGCCACAGTTCAGCATATGTTTGCAAAGGCCAGGATCAGGATTCGATCCCGGACCTCGCAGTTACAAGACAAACACTCAACCTGCTGAGTTAACCCAGCATCCCCCTGTAACAATTTTATTAATTGCTTTTAGTGGAGATTCCTAAGCCTTAAATCCAAAAATTGTATTTTTCTCCATGTTTCTGGTCTTTATATTTTAGGTATTTTTCTATTCCTGTTAAGAGTTGTTACATGCAAGACTGGAATTTCCATTTACTTTTTCAGCTAGTGATATCATTAGGGTTTTTTAATTTGACATAGCATTCCATATTAGTTTCCCTAAAGTAGAATGAATTCTTGCTCATGATGTATAGATTTAATCTTCCAATGTTTCATTTAAAAATTTTGCATCTCATTTGGGAAATTGGGTATTTTTTGTTGCTACCATTTCTGGTTCATGTCCTTTTTTTTTTTTTTTTTTAATTTATTTTTATTGTTTTTTGACAGAGAGAGACAGAAAGAAGGGAGAGGGCCCAGAGCAGTCTCCATAGTTGAGAGCATTAGTTTTCCATATAGTTTCACGCCACAGGTGGGCACAGGGCTGTGCATGGCAGGAACTGGGCCGGGAGCCTCCCGCATAGGCCCCGGCAAGAACTGAACTGGGGACACACCCCAGTTCAGCATATAGGTCCACCTGGGTCAGGGCCAGGATTCAATCCTCCGGCCCTGGGATGCAAAGCGAGCACTTAACCCGCTGAGCCATGCCAGCTTCCCCTTGTCTTTTTTTTTTTTTAGCAGCTTTAAGGTGGATTAAGGAAATTTTTATGTTCAAGTCTTTATAATTTGAAATCCTTATTCATTTATTGAAAACTAGCTAAATTAAATTTTAATCATTTGGCCTGGAGATGCTTAAAATGGTAGTTTTAAAGTATTGCTGTCGCGGTGTGTAATATAATTAATACTTTCTGTATTATATAGATCTATCTTCTTTCTCATTCCTGATATGAAATATTTTCATTTTCTAATCAGACTTGCCGTGGAGGGTTCTGTTTTTAAAGAACCAATTGTTGGTGGTATTCTTTCTACCATCTTTATTCTGTAGTTTAGTTTTTATGTTAATCCTCACCATTTGCTTTTCTTTAGGTTATTTTCTAATTTAATACTTAATGTATTTTAATAATAAAAGCCTTTATACATTTTCCTCTGAAATAGCTTGTTTCTAAAGTCCTCTTTTTCATCAGCTTCTTGTTATTTCTTTTGTGATTCTTTTTGATCTGAAGATTATTTAACTGCTTATTTTCTAAGTAGTTTCTTTTAAAATATTTTTGTCAAGACACTTATATTGGTGATTTAACAGCTCCATATGTAATATACAGTACATAATCAAATTTTCTCAATTAATCTAAAAATGATTATGAACTTTTTCCAGTCCAGAATCCAAACAAGATTCATTAATTTTTCCAAATAGAACAATTGCCCTACTTTTTGCTTTTCAATTGTCCTTCAAGGTATAGACATGCATTGACTCAGACACTTTTCTTAAAGAATGTCTCTCATTCTATAATTATGACCTAATTGTTTCTTCATTAATTTCAGCTTATGCATTTTGGCAAAAATACAGGTAATTTGTACAACTTATGCATCAGACTGGAATCGCATACCAGATTGTTAAACTACTGGTGATACCAAGTTTGGCTACCTGGTTAAGGTAGCAACTACCAAATACAGCTTTGCATTAAGGTGCTATTGTTCTCTTTTTCCTTTTTTTTTTTAAGATTTATTGTTTTTTACAGAGACAGACAGAGAGAAGGGGGAGGGCCCAGAGTAGTCTCCATAGTTGTACATCATCAGTTTTCAACATGGTTTTGTTCCACACCGGTGGGAAGGCACCACGCAGGGCAAGTACTGGGCTGGGGGCCTCCCGCATGGGAAGCACAGCCCAGTTCAGCAAATGGGTCCACATGAGCCAGAGCCAGGATTCGATCCTCGGTCCCCAGGGCTGCAAAGTGAGCATTCAACCCACTGAGCCATCCTGGCTTCCCTTGTTTGTTTTTCATTTTAATATCCATTAATGATACTTGTCATGAATCATTTACCTCAGTGGGAGTGGCACTGTGGTAGTAATGTAATTGCTATTCCTTCTATATATTGGATATTTTCTAAAGAATAGCATCCCCCAGACACACCTGCACTTTCTTGTTTACTCTGGGTTTTTAAAAATTGTTAAGAATCCACTACCGCAGTGGTTCTCAAAGTGTACTTCACAACCAGCAATATCAACATCACTGGGAACTTGTTAGAAATGCAACTCTGTAACTCAGGTATCTAAGAATCTATTTTAACCATCCTTTCCCATGATTCTGATGCTTGCTCAGATTGAAGAACTGCACTGCCTTTGTCCCAAATTTGCTCACTGGACACCTGATAGGTAACTTGAAAAAAGGATGACACTAATGTGAGATATTGGAAGAAATCCCGGATAAAATGGTAAAGTGGAAAAAGAACAATAGGATCACTTCTGTGTAAATAAAAATAAAAGGGAACAAAATGTTCTTCCAGGAGTTTGGGGGTAGGAGTTGCAAACCTAACATCTTATTTTACATCCCTCCGTGCATTTTGAATTAATTCAACCAGGAGCTATATTACTTTAATGGAAAGGAAAAAAGAGGAGCACTGTGTGATTAACTCAGTGGAAACAAACTATTTAAGGGAATACTCGTCTGTCATTCAAAGAGGTCCGAGCTGTTGTGCTTGTGCCACAGGGATAGTGTCCCTTACGCCACTGCCCACAATGGAAACAACTCATCAGGCATTTATGTGTACTGCATATTATCCATTACCAGCTCACTGCCCAGGTAAAATTGTAACATGCCAAACCAAGTTGACTGTTGGGAGCATCAATCTCTTGTTACAAGTGCGAATTTTACTGGTGGCGGACCGTCACGCTGGAAATCTGGGGCTCAAATACTGGCACTGACTTGTCGGGGGCCGTGGGTATCTCTGAACGCGGGCCACTCGTTTCTCTGCCAAACAAGGGGCCTAGACCTTATGAACCCAGATCATGAGTTTATTTAGACATCCCCCTAATATTTCTCTTTAGCAGCCTACCAGGCACATTCACTTTCCAAGGCCGCGGATGGAAAGTGACTGCCAAGGAGAGTCAAAAAACGGTTATCCCGGAGATTCCCGTCTCAGCGCCTAGCTAAACGAGCATTTACGTCGGGGTTTTACCTTCGAAGGTGAAGTTCCCGGCAGCCGAGAAGTGTCCCAAAAGGCTATAGCCCCGTCTTTACCCCAACACTCGATTGAGCTGACGCTTAAAGTTTTTCGAACTTTCCTTTACTAGGTGGTTTGTAACGATTCCAACCAGTAAAACCAGGACACAAGGGACAACAGTCAACGCGGTAACCTAAAAATGCGACGGAAAAGGCGGGGCTGTAGGCCGGAAGGGGCGGGGCAGGACGCGACGTCTCTCGGGCGTTTAGCGGCTGTCAGTTTAGTGGCGGGAAAGCATCCTCTGCTGAGACTGTCTGTAGGTCCTACGTGGAATTTCCTCGCGCTGTGCTGGATGGATAAGCCATCCGAGGAGCAAGGCGCCGCCGAGCCCGCGGACTCCGTAGGGGAAGGCGGGCCGCCGCCGGTCGCCGGCGCCCGGGAGGCGCGCCTCGAGGACCACATGACTCTGCTGCTCAGGTTGTTCCCTCTCCCCGCTCCGCCAGAACCCGGTCGGGTTGTGGCCAGGAGTTCCGCTCCTTGGCTACCAATGGCCAGAATGCCTAGAATTTAGACTCCGTCACTGAGTACTGCGTGACTGCGTCATTCAGTTAAGCTCCATAAACTCCTTTCTTCATGTTCGGAAAGGAGAAAAAAAAATGATACCCATCTAGCAGAGTTGCCCTGGAGGTTAAATGAGATACCCTGGAGCCGCGTTTAGCAGTGTCTGGGGCCCCGATTTCACAGCGAGTTGTATGGGGGTGCATCCAAGTCCTGAGCTACTGAACGGAGATTGCCCCCCCACACACACACACACACCCTTCTTTTATAGCTACGACCCTTTTCAATCCAGAAGCTTCATTTGCTGTATTTTCTACCATCCGGGCTATGCTTATACGTTTCCACTAAGCAGTTGCTAGGGGAGGATTTGATGAGAAGGGACATCAGTCATGTAAACCAGTGGGCAGACCACAGACATGGGCCAAATCTACCTTGCTGTTTGCTTTTGTGTGGCCCCTCAAGCTAAGAATAGTTTTTATGTTGTAAGATTGGAGGGGTGGGGGGAGGGGAATCACAAAAAGAACATTTAAAACACATGAAAGTTATATGAAATTCAAATGTCAGTACCCTTAAGTAAAATCTTACTGAAACACAGCTTTCCTGTAACAAGAGCTACGTAAGTTGAGTAATTGCAAGAGACTATGTGACTCCCATTGCTACTTGGTCCTTTACAGAACAGGTTGCAGATTCTGTTCTAAAACATAAGAAGTGGATTTTTTATTATTATTATTATTACATAAGCATTGTAACTGTATTTTAGCTTTACCATTGCTTTGGAAAGCTTTGGCTCATAACCTTACTTCAAAAATTCCCTCCATGCAATATAAAATACTAAAACATTAAAAATCTTTTCCATCTCAGCTAAAAAAAACTAATTTTTCAATGTGTCTTATAAAATGCTAGCCTGCCTAACATCTAAGAAACTGCTCCTTTCATTTGTAATTTTGAAACGTATGTACTTATACTGTGAAACTTTAGAAGTTTATGTAATCTTTCTTAGCTTCTTTAATAGGTCTCAAAGGCACAAAGTAAACAGTTTCAATTATGAAACTACCATGTAAATGTGAAACCTCTCGTAAGTAGAACTTATAACTGATTATTTTACTGATACCTTTTCTACTTATTTTATGTATGATTTTTAAAATTATTTTTATGTATTTATTTATTTTATTGTTGAAGGAAGATGAGAGAGAGAGAGAAGGGAGAAGGCCCAGAGCAGTCTCCATAGTTGCATGTCATCAGTTGTGACATAGTTTCATTCCACACAGGTGGATGTAGAACTGCCCAGAGCAGGAACTGAACCTGGGGCCTCCCGCGTGGGAGATGAGAACCTTTGCTGCCATCTGGCAGTTACCATTGCACCACAGTTCAGCCTATGGTTTGCACAAGCCAGGGCCGGATTCAATCCCTGGACCAAGCAACCACGGCAAAGCAAGGGCTCGAAGTGTTGAGTTATCCCGACATCTGTATTTTATGTATGATTTTGAATTAAGTAGAATCATAGGACAACTAAGAAACTATATGAATTATCTATCCAAAGATTAGTATCTCCTGAAAAGGTTACAGTGTGGTTGTAACTCATTACAGTGTTTGCAGATATCCCCATTTTGATCTAGTTCTTTATGTAGCAGTTCTCATTAAGCCCCACTAAGAATAAATTTAAAAATCACATTTTTAACTTTTACTCACAGATGCTGTTTTCTCAGTGTATTCTGTTTTGTTGTATTCCTCTGAGTCCTTAAAGTTCTTTATGCTTATTTAAAATAAAATGAGGCCAAACTGGAAGACCTTAATGTTGTTTGTTTACACTCATTTTGTTACCTTAGCTTCCAAAAAGGATGAGTTGCTTTATCATCTGTTAATGGGTAAAACCTCAATAAACATGACTTTTTCTGTTTTCAGATTGAAAGCACAAACAAAACAACAACTCTTGGAATATAAATCAATGGTTGATGCAAGTAAGTATTTTCAAATAAGGTCTTGTGAGTTTAATTTATGAATAGTACTCTAAGAAAAAGAAAGCCACTTTACAAAAAATGATTTACTTAGGGAATGGGAATGGCAGCGTTATGCTATATATACTATACTATGTAAGGCAAAAAACTGGCCCTGGTGCTTAGACTAGTTAGGGATTTAGGAAATAGCAGTAAAATAACTAGTGAATCAAGGCAAGTTCTATTGATCAGAGAATTGGGAAACCCCTGTGGGCTGAAGGCATCATAGAACTTGCAACCATCAACTTGAAGATAAAATTAGCAGGTGAGATCATTGTTAAGCACTTCTGAGACCTACACTTTGAGAAGCACTGGATTATGGGAACAAGAGGCAGAAAAGAGATCAGCTTGAAGACATAAGTGACAACTTTTTATTGTAAACATAGAAAAAAAATTAAATTTATATTTTAGAATTACTAATACAGAAGTATCTGGGACCTTGGGATGCTGGGATGGCTCAGCAGGGTTGGGCGCTTGGCTTGCAGCCCCGGGTCCAGGGATTGAATCCCAGCCCTGGTCTTTGCGAACCCATATGCTGAACAGGGGTCTGCCCCCAATTTGGGTCTCACCGAGGCGAATTTCCCACATGGGAGGCCTTTGGTTCCACTCCCGCGCCAAACATGCTTCCACACAGCTTGCAGGAATGTGCCTCCCAAGTGGGAGGCCCTGGCCCAGTTCCCACCCTGGCCAGACCCGTGCCCACCTGTGGAGTGAAATTATACTGAAAACCAATGACATACAACTATGGGGACTGCTCTGGGCCCTCCCCCTTCTCTCTGTCTCTCCCTCTCAATTAATTAATTAATTAATTTTTAAAACGTCAAGTCCCTGGGACCAGGAGAGTAGTAAAATAATGGGTTTAGCCCTCCTAAAGTATTATAATAACCACATATTGCCACCTGCTTTATAAGTCTTGGATCACAAAGATAAGTTTGGTGAATCTTTCTCCATGAAATAGCTTAAAGAATAAAACCAAATTGTACATTAGGTTGAATCAAGTATTGTGGGAAAAAACCAAAGGACCTCATAGATGTTTGAGTTACTTCACCTGAATCTATGTTTAAACTTGGACAGTTTTCAGACTCTGCTCAAGATCTTTTTTTTTTTTAATTTTTTACTGTTTTTGACAGAGAGAGAGAGAGAGAGTGATTCAGAGACAGAGAGAGAACTGAACTGGGGGAACTCCCCAGTTCAGCACATGGGTCTGCAAGGGCTGGGGCCGGGATTCGATCCTCGGTCCCCGGCGCTGCAAAGTGAGCGCTTAACCCACTGAGCCATCCCGGCTTCCCCTCAAGATCTTTTTTAAGGCCATAGATCTGAGGGCAGTTCTGTATTTTCTGTCAGCTATAACAGGGTTTCTGAAGTCTTTTTATGCAAAAAAGTTTTTAAAAGTACTAAGGAGGTAAGCTCAAATATATGATGATAGAAAGAGAATGCTGCTAACTTCAAAAAAATTACTTATTTGTAGATGAAGAAAAAACTCCAGAAGAAATTATTCCAGAAAAGCAAATTGAAAGGTATGTCATATTTTTTTAGTTTATTTATGGTTTTTACTAAGAGTTGATAATGTCCATCTTATAACGTTCTTTTTATTTTCCCTTTATTTTTCCAAGTAATTTATCATGCATGTATTAAGAACTTGTTAATATGGGATGTAGACATATATGTACATGAGTGGTCAAATTAGCATTTTTGGCATCCTCCCTTAGCATAGTTCTTATTGAAGTACTACCTCAGGAGGCATTAGTTTACTAAATCTGTAAATGCGTTGGTGTGATGAGCCCATAGAATTATTTTACTTGGATAGAGGCATTTTATTTTTTCCAAAGGTTTATTTTATACATTTATTCCACTAGTTACTTTTTTTGATATTGCTGAAATTCTTTTGTTCATGCTTCTCTGTTAGTAAAATTGAAGACCTGGAAAATGAAATTGAAGAGGTGAAAGTTGCTTTTGAAATGAAAAAGCTTGCAGTAGACAGGTAATTAATTACATTTTTGGTATAAGCACTGTGAACTGAATACAAAATGGATATGGCCCAAGTGGACAAAATACTTTAGTCTAAATGAATTAATCAAGCAAAGTGATCATTAGATAATGGTCATACGAATTTTGAACCCTGAGAGAAGTTATATCATTCATTAATATCTTCGTTTGAAGAATTTATATAAGATAGGGTTAAATGAGAAAATGTCAATCAATACAATGGAAGTGTGAGATTAAATTCCAGTCAGGATAACTCAGCAGGTTGAGCACTTTCCTTGCAACCACAAGGTCCAGGAATTGAATTCCAGCCCTGGCCCATACAAACACATATGCTGAACTACCGCACGACTAATAACCCCCAGGATGGCTCAGCTGCACAAAGGTTCACACCTCCCATGCCAGAGGCCCCAGTTCAGTTCTTGCCCCACGTAGCCTCATCCACCTACCTGTGTGCAATGAAATCATGTCACAAATGATGTACAACTATGGAGACTGCTCTGGGTCCTCCCCTCTTCTCTCTCTCTCTCTCTCTCTCTCTCTCTCTCTCTCCCTCTCACCTCCTATCAAAGAAAACAAATCCTAAAAAAATTCCATTCAGTGTTTGAAAGAATTGCAGGAATTCATTTATTCCAGTTACTGTTTATTGAGTAAAAGAATTGTCATCAAATTTAAGTAACATGTATTTTTAATTATAAGTTTTGCATCATATTTTAAAATTTATTTAACAAATATTTGAGTGCTTCCTAGGTGTTGGTATACAGCTGTCAATAAGACAAGCATGGTCTGTTATAGATTTTGTGAATTTATGACCCTTCTAGATGGATTTCTTCATATATTTAATTTAAAAGTAGTTAAAGTGCTTTTAATTGCTTCTGGCTGTTAGATTTTTACCTCATCCCATTCTGGGTCATTATATAGATGGTATTTTTTAACTAAGGTGACTTCAGCGCTATTAAAATACCTCCTTTTAAAGGGGATACCAGAATAGCTGAGCAGGTGAGCACTTGCCTCAAAATTGTGAGGTCTGGAGTTCGATTCCCAGCCCCAGCCCATGCACACCCGTATGCTGAACTGCAGGGCAACTGGTAACTGCCAGGCTGGCACTGTGGCAAAGGTTCCCACCTCCTGGGCCCCACATCCACTTCTATGGAATGAAACCATGTCACAACCAATAATGGACAACTATGGAGACTGCTCTGGGCCCTCCCACCTTCTCTCTCTCTCTCACTCAACTTCTCTCAATAAATAAATAAATAAATAATAGGGGAAGCCAGCATGGCTCAGTGGGTTGAGCTCTCACTTTGCAGCCTCGGGGACCAAAGATCGAATCCTGACCCCAGCCTTTGTGGACCCATATGCTGAACTGGGGTGTGCTTCCCATGTGGGAGGCCCCCAGTTCAGTTCTCACCCTGTGCAGCCCCCGCCCACCTGTGTGGAATGAAACCATTTCATAGCTAATAATGTACAACTGTGGAGACTGCTCTGGGCCCTCCCCCTTCTGTCTCTGTCAAAAAAAAACAATAAAATAAAAAAAATAATAATACATCTCCTTTTAAGGAATTGAATTTTTTGTGTATGACAGAAGAGAATAGCTCTAATATTGCTGAGTTGATTCCCTTTTCTATTATTATTAGCAATTTGAATTTAAAAGTGATTTATGGAGCTTATTTGTATGTAAGCATATTTTAAAGTTCAGAGTTAACTATGACTTTGTACTCCTAGCGTTTTCCACTTCAGGCCCTTGTTGATCTATGTAGTGCTTTGTTGCTTCTTCCCAGCTGGCACCAAGATGACTTGGAAAACAAAGCTCAGGCCGGATTTCAGGTCTATTCAGCCTCTCAGCCTCAGCAATGCACAGCCACATGCAACAGCCCCAGCCATCTTAGTGTTATTTCTTATTTCTGTGACTTATCAAAATATTTCCTATACAATATTGTTTCTAAACCTACTTATGGTTGTGATATTTAAAGAGAAATCAATCTTTTTATTTTATTTATTTTATTTTAAAAATTTATTACTTTAGAGAAGGTGAGAGAAAGAAAAAGGAGAGGGCCCAGAGCATAGTTTCAATCCAGACAGGTGGATGTGGAGCCACGCAAGGTGAGAATGAATCCTCACCACCGTGCCATCCCAGCATTTACCATTTGTGCCACAGTTCAGCATATGGGTTTGCATGTACTGGGGTTGGAATTCAATCCCCAGACCTTGTGGTTGCAAGACAATCACTCAACCTCTTGAGCTATCCCAGCATCCCTGAGAAATCAATCTTTAACTTGTCATATTTTTAAATTTTCTTTTTGGTTCACTGTAAACATTATCCATGTTTTATAACATAAGCTTTTTTCCTCTCATAGGATGCAGCTTTCAACTGCACTTAAAAATAACCTCAAGAAAAGTGACATCCAAAAAAGGTAGTTTTTTTCTGTATTTGATAAATATGGGAGTAAAGAGTGGGGTCTGCATGTTTTTAGTTTCGTGAATTGTTTTTTTGTTAACTGTCACTACCAACCACCTTTATAGGGGAATAAGAAAAGTGATGGAATTTTTGTGAGCCCTCAGCATTACAGCAACTTTAATAGTCCTGCTGACATCTTGTTCCAGTTGCAACTAAGAAGCAATTTAGGTTTTATACAAACAGTCTGAAAATTTTGAAGGAAAGATTTGAAAGTTAACCTTTGTTCATTATTTACTAAAAAACAGGAACAATGCTATCTCATTTAATCCAACAACAACCCAGTAAGAGATAGAAAGTATACTCTTCATTTCTCATCAGCAGAAATGAGTGTGTGTACATTAAACCATTTGCCAAGGAATATAAAATAAAGACTGACAGTCAAAGTCCTCTATAATCCGGTTTTAAATGCCTGGCCTCAGGAGCCTTTCCTGTGATCTTATCTCTCAAAGCTCTGAATATCTAGGGATGCTGGGATTGCTCAGGAGTTAAGCACTTGCCTCACAATCACAGGGTCCGGGGTTTGATTCCTGGGCCCCAGCCAGTGCAAACCTGTATGCTGAACTATGGCTCAACTGGTCACCGTTGGAATGACTCCATGGTGAAGTTTCCTGCCTCCCATGAGGAAGGCCCCCAGTTCAGTTCCTACCCCGCATGGCCCCACATCCACCTGTGTGGAATGAAACCGTATCATAACTAATGATGTACAACTCTGGAGATTGCTCTGGGCCCTTCTCTCAAACAATAAAATAAATCTTTAAAAAATAAATATATAAAATAAAAATCTTGTGATAAAAAAAAAAATCCCTGCCTATTAGCAGCAGGAAAGTGCCAAGATATCTCTGGGCATGTCTCCTGCTTGGCATCTTAGTCAAAACTGATATACATTCTCATATTTTATTTAAATCCAGAGCTAGGTCAATTTCTAAAATCTGAATCGAGACCTGTCTTGCCCAGTCATTTCATACCCTTTTGCTCCAGCCATTCCCAACTATTTGATTTAGGTTATTCATATCCTAAGATTCAAGGGTTTCCCTTGTTCCACTCTGCATAATTCATAATGTTTTATATCCATTACTAGTTATATTTATTTTCCTCTCCCACCAGATTCTTTCCTCTTTGAAAATGGGTACTGTGTTTTATGCTATTTTACATTCCTGGTGCTTGGTGTGGAGTTCTTGGTATAGCAGTAGGCATTCAAATGTTTGTTGAACAAATGGAGGTAAAAAGAGCTTATTCAGTGAAACTATTCTGTATGATACTACAGTGGTAGATATATGTCATTATACATTTGTCAAAACCCATAGAATGTACAAGAGTTATCCCTAATGTAAACTATGATCTTAGATAATTACAATGTGTCAGATATAGGCTTATCATTTGTAACAAATTGACCACTCTAGCAGGGGATGTTAATAGTGGAAGAGTCTATGTGTGTGTAGGGCAGAGATACATAGACGTTTTAACCTTTGCTCAGTTTTGCTGTGAACCTAAAATTGTTCTATACAATGAAGTCTATTTTTTTTTAAAGCAACTTATTAAGTTACTAGAGTTGTTTTCTCCCTAAACATGAGATTTTTGGAAATGTTCCTACAAGATTAAATTTTGTATTCTTTGTTGTCTGTGACCAAAATTTTTTCTAGGGAAATGCATCTCTACTTTTAAACAGAAATTTCATTTACATCAAACTTTTCCAGGTTTGCGTTGTTCAATGATGAATTTCTATTGAAATGTACTGTGAATTTAAATGAAAGTATGTACTAATTCAGTTCTTCATTACTTAGATTTATTACTCTTAACTAAGATTAACAAACCATATTTTTTATTCCTTTTCAGTGTGCTCATGGATAACATGAAACATATATTAAAGCTAAATAAATTAATAATGGAATCACAGCAGGTAACTTTGCATATTAGGTGGCTTATAATTCTCATGATTTCAGTTAACACCTTCTTGCTGGTAACTGTATTGTATATGATTAAATAAAATTGACCAAACGAACTGATATGGTTGGAATTCACTTTCCTTAAGTTTTCCCTCTCTTATTCATAACTCTGTTTTATTTTTGACTGAGGTTGCAAAGTATCTACTTATATTAATTTAAGCTACTGTCTACTCTTGTGTAGAAACGAAACAATTAAAAACTGGAGAT
>PVKE010001749.1:66518-93908 GCA_004027555.1 Craseonycteris thonglongyai
GGTTGAGCGCTCGCTTTGAGGCCACGAGGACCGAGGATCGAATCCCGGCTCCGGCCCAGGCAGGACCCACATGCTGAACTGGGGAGTTCCCACAGTTCGGTTCTCTAGCTGTCTCTGTCTCTCTCTCTATCTGTCAAAAGTAAAATAGAAATAAATATGCACTGAAGATAAAATAATTACTCTCTATAAATATAAAAAACAAAACAAAACTGGAGATCCATGAAAACATGAACTAAGAGATATAAAAGTGATTTAGTTATTATAGGTTTCTTCTCAGGTAATGGCCTTAATCTTTTTATTTCTAATAATAGGAATCTTGGGACTTGGAGAAAAAACTGCTTGACATTAGAATGAAGAGATTTGGTATGTACAACAGCATTTGATTTTCTTGTAGAACATATTTGCATTTATAATGGAGATTGATAAAGCCTATTCTCTCAGCTACTGAGAAATTCCTTCTTTTTTTTTTTTAAGATTTACTGTTTGAGAGAAGGTGAGAGACAGGAGGAGAAGGGAGAAGGGCCCAGAGCAGTCTCCATAGTTGTACATGATTAGTTGTGACATAGTTTCATTCCACACAGGTGGATGTGGGGTCACCCAGGACAAAAACTGAACTGGGAGCCTCCTGTATGGGAGGCAATAACATTTGCTGCCATACCATCCTGGTCATTACCAGTTAGACTATGGTTCAGCATATGGGTTTTACACCAGCCGGGGCCAGGATTCAATCCTCAGACCATACAATTGTAAGGCAAGTGCTCAGTCAACCCGCTGAGCTACTACCAGCAATCCCAAGAAATTTCTTTTTTTTTTTTTAAGATTTATTTTTATTGTTTTTGACAGAGAGAGAGACAGAGAGAAGGGGGAGGGCCTAGAACAGTCTCCATAGTTGCACATCATTGGTTTTTCCACATAGTTTTATTCCACAGGTGGGAGTGGGGCTGCACAGGGCAGGAACTGGGCTGGGGTCTCGCCCCGGTGAGAACTGAACTGGGGGCACTCCCCAGTTCAGCATATGGGTCCGCACAGGCCAGGGCCGGGATTCGATCCTTGGTCCCCGGGGCTGCAAAGTGAGCGCTTATCCCACTGAGCATCCCGGCTTCCCCCCAAGAAATTTCTTAATTTTCAAATTTTCTTAAAAGTTTGGACATGGCAATTTAAAAAGTAGTATATAAAATGTATTTTGCTTGATGTATTTTGCTGTTTTAGAACATTAAATTACAAAATTAATATATTCTCAGTGGATGAAAATTAAATGATACAAAAAAGTATACTCATAATGTGAAAGTCATGCCTCCTTCCTTTGTGGCCACAGTTAGGCATATTTATATATACATAATTTTTTTTTTAGCTCTGAATTTCTATTACAAAGTTGTATTTTTTTATTTATTTTATTGTTTTTGACAGAGACAGAGAGAAGGGGGAGAGCCCCAAGCAGTCTCCATAGTTGTATATTAGTTTTCGATATAATTTTGTTCCACAGGTGGGTGTGGGGCCGCACAGGGCAGGAACCGGGTTGGAGGCCTCCTGCATGGGAAGCTGTCCCCAGTGAGAACCGAACTGGGGACACACCCCAGTTCAGCATATGGGTCCACATGGGCCAGGGCCAAGATTCGATTCTCCGACCCCGGGACTGCAAGACCAGCACTCAACCCACTGAGCCATGCCAGCATTCCCAATATTTTTTAAGATTTATTTTGTTTGAGAGAAGTTCAGAGAGAGAAGAGGGGAGGGCCCAGAGCAATCTTTATAGTTGTACGTCATTAGTTGTGTCTTGGTTTCATTCCACACCGGTGGATGTGGGACCGCACAGGGCGGTAACCGAACCGGGGGCCTCCCACATGGGAGGCAAGCATCTTTGGCACCCAGCTATCCCAGTGGTTACCAGTTGTGATGCAATTTAGCATATGGGTTTGCACTGTCCTGGGCCGGGAATCGAAACCCAGACCTCCTGATTGTGAGGCAAGCACTCAGCCACTGAGCTATCCTGGCATTGTTTTACCATTGAGAGATAATCAATCTTCAATGCTTATTTCTTATAAAATTGAAATCACTTTATTCTCTGTTATAAACTGCGTTTTTTAATTTAACAATACAGGCAAGATTTATTACTTTTAAATATGAGTATTTGCCCTGTTATAAGTAATGTCAGGGTCAGAGGTAGCCTTGGTCATCCGATCTATTTACCCTTTGGATGTCTAATTTTTTCCATTGCATTCTACCCTACTTTTGGTACATTAATATCAAGGAACTAAGCTCCTGAAACATTCCCATATATATTTTCAAATATTTTTATTAGAACACTTTAGGAACTATAAAAATGGTTGATGATGTTTATCCCTAGAGAACGGAATCTTCATTTTCATTGAAAATTTATCTTGATATGTCTTTTTTTTTTTAATAAAGGAGAAAAAACTATTTTTTTACATATATTTCCTGCGTATTTTGCTAACTCAAAGTAAGTCCTCTTTGACATGTTACTTCAAACATGTGTAGACAGCTATCATTGTTACACAAACCTTCAAAATTTGCTTTAAGTGTAAAATTAAAATACTGGTATTGGGAAAGCTGGGATGGCTCAGCGGGTTAAGCACTCGCTTTGAAGCCCCAGGGACCAAGGATTGAATCCTGGCCCCCGCCCATGCAGACCCACATGCTGAACTGGGGTGTGCCCCCAGTTCAGTTCTTGCCGGGACCTATGTGGGAGGCTCCCGGCCCAGTTCCTGCCCTGCACAGCCCCGTGCCCACCTGTGGAGTGAAACTATATGGAAAACTAATGTCAACTATGGAGACTGCTCTGGGCCCTCCCCCTTCTCTCTGTCTCTCTTTGTCTCTGTTTCTCTCTGTCCAAAATAAATATTAAAATACTGGTATTTTGTACCAGGGAGGTCATTTTTAGATCAGTATAGAATTGCAACCTACAGTGCTCCTCATTAAAAATTTTTTCTTTACTGAAATAACCAGGAACTCTTCTACTTCATAATTTTTTAAGATTCTTATTTGTAGGAATTTTCTTATACAGTACATTTTTTTATGTTTAATCTAATAGAATTAAAACAATCCTCAGAAAGTAAGCTTTCAGAAATACAGACTGAAAAGAACAAACAGAAAGATGATTTGGACAGTATGGGAAATTCAGACAAGATAAAGACCTTACAACAAAACCTACAGATGGAGATACAAATTACGACCGTTATTCAACATGTGTTCCAGGTAACATGTATATAAATTAGGAAGAGACATAAAGAACTTTTAAAAAATGATTGGTTTTGTTACTTTCAGACTTAGTCTTTGATTATGACAAGATAATTCAGTACTAAAAATTGGTCTATTTATGTATATCTGGAATTCATGTATATTTCATGTTTAAGGCCTTGATTTTTCATTATGGTTGGGCCTTAGGCATTTGTAAATAGGATGATATATGCCAGCCCTGTGGAGACAGAATGGTGTAATGGTGGGGAGAGAGAATTAGATTCCAGTTGGGAAGTGAGGGCAAAACATGGATGGCAGTGATAAGAATCTAGACTTAAGATCCTAACTTTTACTTAATAGTTACTGAGCAAATTGTTTAACTTTTCTAAGTGTCTGTATCTTTATTTAGAAAGAGTGGTGGTGAAAACTAAAAGATAATTCATGTCAATCTGTTTAGCATAGTGTCTGGTACAAGTAACTCTTAGTAAGGGTTGGTACTTACCATGTCAAGTATTCAGTTTGAACTGTGTTCCTTTATTTGGGGGATTTTTAATTCTTTCTTTTTGAGTTATAAAATGTCTCTGGAACTGTTGAAATACTTATATTACCAGTTTTCAGTTATGAAGATGCACAGTTAAAACTGTCTATTATATATAAAGCAAGTGCCTATTAGGTGTATAGCATATCTTTATAGAATATCATATTGTACAGTTCATATTAGAATATTCACAATATATGAGGTCTTCTGTCTCACCATAAATTCCTTCCCAGGTCTTATACCTATTTTTTAGTAGTAGTGGATGATTCACTTAGGAGTAATCAAATCTCTTAGGCCAACCTCAAGTGGAGGATTGCGTTATCATAAGTACAGAATCATTTTAATTTTCTTTGGCACATATTCCTACCACTTTGAGACTTCTATTATTCTACATTTCTTTATTTTTATTCATATTCTCTAAACTAGTGCTAATTTTGATTTAATGAATTCATTGTTTTGTCAGACAGAACATAACTTTGGCCAGCCTTTAGGGGTTCAGTCATGTTTGAGTGCTTACTTCCACCTGCCTTTGTAAATTTGCCCGGATTTATATACACTAGACCTTTTAATCACTAAATGCAAAAATATGCCTCATATCGGCCAAAGATTTCAATATTTTTATATGTAACAATACATCACTTATACTCTAAAATTTATTTTAACAGCATTTTAATTAGTAACTCAGCATCACTGAGCCATAGTTTTTCAAAGAATAATGACCAAAATTTTTATTATGACCCTAATTACTTATTTGTTGTTTACCAAAAAAATATTCTTCACCTTTTGTAGGGTCTTAAAGTTTTGCAAGGGCTGAGAACTAAGCTCTTCTTTTGTCTCTAAAAATTGGGCATATTACTTGTTTTTCACCCCAGAATTACAAAATGAACTCTGAACCAACCACATTCCAGTCTCTTTTCTTTAAGATACCACTGCAGATATCCTTAGTAGGTAAAAACTGTCCACAAAAACTGATGAAGCATAAAAAATTGTTAGTGTTGTAAATATTCCCTTGCATTATGGGGATCAAGGCAGAAGCTTTGCCGAAAGTGAAAATGAGTATACAAGAATGTGGTACTACTTTTCTCATGGTCAGAGAATGTTCACATCTAGTTTGGTAAATATCTGCTAAGATCATTGAAAAGATTTTTTAAATCGTGTTCAAAATTTTGAAGTACTTGTAACTTCAGTTTGAAATTTTTTCTTTTGTATTACAGAACCTCATTTTGGGGAGTAAAGTCAATTGGGCAGAGGACTCTGCCTTTAAGGAAACTGTCCTGCAGCTTGAGAAAAATCTCACCATAATCTAATAAGAATTCTGTTTTGTCATTATTTGTTTCTGTCTTTGATACACTGTTTAAGTAGCAAATTTCAAGTAAAATATTTTTTCAGTATTTTTGGAACTATTCTAGTACTGCAGTTTTTTGTTTTGTTTGTTTTTGGTTTTTTTGGCTCAACACTATATAACATGGAATCTGTTGTTTTAAATATGATAATGAAAGTGACCAGCGTACTGTAAAAGAATCTGAAAATCGTAGCCTTGCAAGCCTTCAGAAAGACATCATCTAGTCCAGCTTTCCGCTCAAGGTGATCATTTTTTTCTTCAACATTCATGGAAGTCCCATCTCTCATTTGGAATATTTCCGTGTATTTCTCTGTCAACCAAAATGTTAGAAAAATTAGTAAAGTATGCTCACGCCTTTATTTTTTTTAACTGTCAGTTGTATTTTATTCAAATCTTATTTTAGATTTATCTCACTACAGATCTTTTTTTTGAGATATAATTGGCATGTAGCATGGTGTAAGCTTTAAGGTGTACAACATGTTGATTTGACCACTGTAGCATTTTAGCTAACATCGTGTCACATAATTATTTCTTTTTTGTGAGAACATTTAAGATCTAGTCTGTTAGCAACTTTGAAGTTTATAGTATAGTACTATTGCCTATAATCATAATGCTGTGCGTTCGATCTCCAAAATTTAACTTATTTTCTAAGTTTGTAACCTGTGGCCAAAATCTCAATTGCCCCACCCCCAGTCCACATCTTTAAACAGCTACCCAAATAAAGCACCTCAACCTTGAAAAAAAAAAATCCAAAATGTTAACAGTTGTTATTATAGAGGAACTGTGACATTTTTCTTTTGCATTTCTGTACTTATCATGCATTACATTTATAAGTTAAAAATTAAAAGAATGTTGCTTTTCTTAATTAATAAACAGAACTTGCCACTATTTATACATCCTGCCCCATCTTTTGAAAACTAATTTGAGCTCTCTATTAATTTGGAACTCTATCATTTTTATATACAATGTAGTATTTTCAGCATTCTGTCAAAGACTTTAAACTTGAAAAAAAAGCACTGTAGTTGGTAATAACATTTGAAATCTGTTCTTTAGATCAGTAATAAAGAGATTTGCCTAAATTTGTATTCTAAATACTTTTCTTTGGAATATATATAGTTTCAATTTGTTTTGTGGTTTGTTTTTTTTTAATCTTACTAATTTTTTTTTTTTTAAGATTTATTTTTATTGGTTTTTGACAAACAGAGAGAGAGAGACAGAGAGAAGGGGGAGGGCCCAGAGCAGTCTCCATAGTTGACATTAGTTTTCCATATAGTTTCACTCCACAGGTGGGCACGGGGCTGTGCAGGGCAGGAACTGGGCCGGGGGCTCCTACATAGGCCCCGGCAAGAACTGAACTGGGAGCACACCACAGTTCAGCATATGGGTCCGCATGGGCCGGAGCCGGGATTCGATCCTCAGTCCCCAGGGCTGCAAAGAGAGTGCTTAGCCCACTGAGCCATCCCAGCTTCCCTCAGTTTGTTTTGATAAATCATTTCTTGCAACTTTATTCTTTTTGCCACAGAGTATTCTTGGAAATTTTCTACATAAATTGTAAGACAAGTTATATTTTTCTTACAGAAAACAATTATCCTGGGAAATGCCTTCCTGATCCAAAGATACAGTATTAAACAAATCAAATATGTACACTATTAGTGAATCTCAACTTTTTGCATTTTCCTGGGATTTAATTGTCCTGTGTGTTTCCTCTTACAGCCCAACTCTGAGAAATTGTGTTAGCTTTTTCTGAAATCCTGCTGAATAACAACCCCAAATCTCAGTAGTGGCTTATAACAAACATTTCTTTTATGGATCCTTGGTTTGGCTGATCATTCTAGGACCCAGGCTTCAGGGAGCAAGTCAAGTTACACAGTACAATAAAAGTTTCTGTTTGGAAAAGGTGTACATTATTTTCACCCAGGTTCCATTGACCAGCCCAACATCACTGGGACAGAAAAGTATACTTCCACAGCAGGGGAGTGCTGCATTTCAGTAAGGGACACAAATGGGTATTCACTGAAAAGACAGTCTGCTATCTTGGTCTTAAAAATTAAGCTCTCGGGAAAAGCCGGGACGGCTCAGCGGGTTGAGCGCTCGCTTTGAGGCCACGAGGACCGAGGATCGAATCCCGGCTCCGGCCCAGGCAGGACCCACATGCTGAACTGTGGAGTTCCCACAGTTCGGTTCTCTGGCTGTCTCTGTCTCTGTCTCTCTCTCTATCTGTCAAGAGTAAAATAGAAATAAATATGCACTGAAGATAAAACAATTACTCTCTATAAATATAAAAAGATATAAAAAATTTAAAAAAAAAAAAATTAAGTTCTCTATGTAAAAGGCACCACACCCCTTCCCATAGAAGATAAACTAACAATGTCATCCAATCATTAACAGTTTCAAAGTTCCAGATCTCATGGTGGTCCTGTACATCAGGTCCAGATGTGGCTCTTCTTGATCTGGAGACCAATGAACTGAAAGCACAAGTTATATTGCTTCACACAGTCAACCAACAATAATGGACAAGGTATGTAGCGATTCTGAAATATAGCTTGGCAAATAATAGGCTTTGCCCCTTCCTAGAAATGGGGAATATCTTTTGATTAGGTTGGCTGTGCAGTTCATCCACAGTCCTTCACTCTTGCCTTTGGGAGGTTCTCCCTTTCCATTACCTTGGCCATATCTAAAGAGGGCAACAGGAAGTATGTATGCCCTTTTGAGCATCTTTCTCATTTGGGGGCTCAAAAGATCTTACATCTCAGTCAGTCTTAAAATTCATGCTAGTGATACTTTTGTTAATATATTAATATTTTTCTCAAAAATGATAAGGATGGTTGTTTTGGTTGGTCATTGCATCTGTACTAGGGTTCAGCAAACTATGGCTTACCCACTTCCCGTTTTTGTGAATAAAATCTTATTGGAACAAAGCTGTACCCATACATTTACCGTATTTTTCACTCCATAAGACGCACTTTTTCCCCCCAAAAGAAGTGGAGGGAAAGGTGTGCGTCTTATGGAGCGAATACTGCAAAAAAAAGAGTGCACGTTGGGGACCTTAATGATGCCGTGGGGAAGCCTGCAGCCAGATCAGAAAGCAGGGACTGCATGGAAGGAGAGCAGGTCCAGGCAGGAAACTTGCATCTTATGGAGCGAAAAATACGGTACGTACCATCTATGGCTGCTTTCCCTTCACAACAATAAAGTTGAATTGAACTGAGTAGGTGCAACACAGGTTATATAGCCCCCACCCCCACCTCATCCCCCATTTTAGTTAGTAATTGATTTGAAGAAACAGTTGTCCTGTGGAAAGTTATCTAGTTTGTCTACAAGTTTATATAGGTTGTGTCACCTCTACTGTAAACTAGAAGATCTAACTGCTTTATTAAATGTAGTTTCATTTTTTATCAAAATTAAGAACTTGTGCTGGATGTTTCATATTGCATCACATCAGGAGGTTGTCGTGCATGCTGAGCTCTGCCTAACAAATATATAGCCAATGTCAGCAACAGGGTACATAGAACAAGGAAGGAATCAAAGGCCAGGTAAAATAGGGACATTAAGACACAATACAAAAGGTAGAATTAGATGGTGTGCTCTGCGTCCATGAAATTAGCCAAATAATAGTATTGAAGATATAAATGGAAAATCACAGATCCTGAGTGGAGTGAGTTATCAAATGATCTGATGACAAGAGGCTGGTTGAAACAACAGCAGGGAGAGAAGATAGGATTTGGTGACTGAGGCAGTCTGCTGCTTTAGCTTCAGCTACTATTATCTTCACCCTAGAGAAAACTAATCCACCAGGGCCCTGGATGAGAACTCTGTGAAGCAGTGTGAATGCCAACACTTAGAAATAAACCCAGTTAGAGAAAAGTCAGAGCATTTTCCTGTCAGATTTTCCAAATCAGAATCTATACGTGTGACCAGTAATTGACACTGCATTTGGCATTTTCTGACTTTTTTTTTTTATTATTATTTATTGGTTTTGATAGAGACAGAGAGATACAAAGTCAGAGACAGAGAGAAGGGGAAGGGCCCAGAACAGTCTCCATAGTTGCACATCATCAGTTTTTCCACATAGTTTCACTCCACAGGTGGGAGCGGGGCTGCACAGGACAGGAACTGGGCCAGGGTCTCGCCCTGGTGATAAATGAACTGGGGGCACTCCCCAGTTTAGCATATGGGTCTGCACGGGCCAGGGCCAGGATTCGATCCTCAGTCCCCAGGGCTGCAAAATAAGTGCCTAACCCACTGAGCCATCCCGGCTCTCTCTCTCTCTCTCTCTGTCAAAAACAAAAATAAATCTTTAAAAAATAAAAGAATAACCAAGACAGCCTATCTTAAATCATTGCAGAATAAAAACAATATTGTAGGTTTTCACATAGAAACTTGCTGTTTCTCTGTATGTAAATGAAAGGTCTGTACTAGGAATCTAAGCTGCTGTTGCTTTTGAGCTGTCCCCACCCACAGCATTATTGAGGTCATAGACATAAGATATTTAAACATACAACATGATGTGAGATACCTATATATTGTGAAAGGATTCCCTTTTATGACCTTTGCCCATATAATCACTTTATCAACCTGAGTTTAGAATATATGCTGCTAAAACAAGCTTTGAAAGTTTTTTTTTTAATAGATTTCTGGTCTCCTCCACAGACATACTGGATCAGAAAGGCCCACATTTGGGCTCAGTAATTCATATTTCTAAAAAGATGCCCAGATTTAGAAACCACTGACCTGGATCATCAAAACAAATTTGTCATTATAAATATTTACCATAGCTTAAGGGTACATTACCTAGAAAGTTACATTAATTAGCCACACATATTGTGTATTAAAAATTGTAAAAATGTAAGCATTAAAATTTACCATAGAATTTAATATAACTTGGGGACGATATAGATGACTTACATTTCAAAAAAATTTTTTTGAGCTTTTTTGAGTTCTCTCAAATTTGAAACAGGCAGCAGTTTAATATCAAAACAAATAAAAGAAAACAAGCAGAAAACCACATCAAGCAATGCCAATAAGCAAGGGCATATGAGATGACTTTGTATAGGCTGGAAATTGATCACCCTTTCTGAGCTTGCCATTAACCCAACCCAAGTTTTAACAAAACCAAATATGTAATACAATCCCTTGTGGTTTCTATTACATATTTGGCTTCAGATTAAATTTTGGACTGTCCTGAAATTAGAAACTGGGTTCGTGGAGAGGAAATGGTTTGCTAATGAGCAAAATAACCCATCACAAACCTTCGTCTGCAAAACGAAACAATGGGGAACACATGGGTCAGTTTCCAGGAGGGAAGAGGGATAGGGCGGGGTCAGCCACAGAGGGGTGGGGCTAGCTCCACAGTGGGGGAGGAGCCTTTCCGTTTGCCCCTCCTCCGTGACGTCACACCAGGGTCCTCCCCCCGTTGCCCACGACTCCTGTTATCGCTGCGGCTTGCAGGCGCCCCGGAAGCTTCCCCTTCTCGGGGGTCATGATGGGCAGCAAGATGGCGTCTGCCAGCAGGGTCGTCCAGGTAAAGGGATTCGGTCGCCTTTCCCCACCGAGGGCGGTCGGGATGGTGCTGACTACAGCTAAGGCGCTGGGGAGGAAATGCCGGTGGCGGAGACTGCGCGGTGACCGCGGCCCTAAGTAGAGCCAGCGGCGCCGCCCGGGTATGTGTGTAATTGGACCTTGAGCACATTGGGACGGGTAGTGCGCCGGTGACCAGAGCTGAGGGTTCGAGCCAGGCCGCAGGAATATCGCGTCTCAGCAGGTAGGCACGTAGCTTCGCTGGGGTCCCCGGACTTCAGTCCCCTAGGACCTCCCTAGCCCTCCTAGGAGTCTGCGGTCCAGGCTGCCCTGGCTAAAGCCTAGCCAATCGGCGCCTAGTACAGTCTGTGATGTCCTGCATCCGCCAATCAGAAGGAAGGCGGTAGCGGCGAGTGAAGGGAGGCGAACTCTGTATCTGACCCAGTGTCCCTTCAAGGTCTTGGAAACGCCTGGAGACCTGGCTGCGTCCTCGCCTGGGACAGGTTCTCCCCCACCAATTCGAGTGTCTAGTTACAGGCCAGATGGGAGAGAATTAAAAAGTAAAAATAAAAAAATGATTGAAGCTTTACTGTTCTAGATGTCTTAGTACTGGTTTCCCAAGCTTTTTTTTTTTTTTTTTTTTTTTGAGTTTAGTTTGGCAGCTAAAGGAACTATATTGTTGATTCACAAATCGGTTACTAACTCCTGATAGCTTTAGTGTTTGCTTCGCCAGCTCTGATCTAGAGCTCAGTAAAATTGACGCTAAAGGGACACATCTCCACTTTTGTGGTTGGTTTTAAACCACAGTCGTTTTCAACTCTAAGAGTGTGTTCTTATGTGATTAACTTTAAGCTTTGATACAAGAAGTGCATTTCCCTTAACACAAGTATATCTCTTAAAAGACTTTTTCTTGGGGAAGCCGGGATGGCTCAGCAGGTTAAGGCTTGCTTTGCAGCCCTAAGGACTGAGGATCAAATCCTGGCCTGCGCAGACCTACCGTATATGCTGAACTGGGGTGTGCTTCCCCTGTGGGAGGCCCCCAGCGGAGGCAGGAGCCCCCTGCCAGGTTCCTGCCCTATGCGGCCCCCGCCCACCTGTATGGAATGAAACCATGTTGAAAACTGATGATGTACAACTATGGAGACTGCTCTGGGCTCTCTGTCTCTCTCTGTCTCTGTCTCTCTTTGTCTCTGTCAAAAACAATTAAAACATCTTTTTTTAAAAAAAAAAAAAAAAGAAAAAAGACCTTTTCTTAGAGTTGTTTCAGTCTAAAAGATAATCCTAGATCCCAGTCGTTGGTCCCATCAGAACGAATGATGTCACTTATTCAGTGAATACTGATCATTAACTAATTAAAAGATTCTGTGAGGCTAAGAACATCTGACAAAGAACTATTATTCATAATATATAGTCCAGTTTTAAAATAAAATGGGTAAAAAGATTGACACTGTACAAAAGAAGATACCCAACTGAGCAATAAGCCTGTGAAAAGATGCCCAATATCATTACTTGCCAGGAAAATACAAATTAAAATCAGGAAGTAGTATACCCACCTAATGATTAAAATTAAAAGACTGACAATACCAAATGCTGATGAGAATGTGAGGCACCTGAAACCCTCATACATTACTAGAAGTAGAAAATGGTACAGCCACTATGGAAAATTGTGTTCTCAGTCTCCAATAGTTAAAAACATACCAGCCCTTTGACCCAGCAATTCCTCTCATAGGTTTATACCCAAGAGAAATTGGTGCATATACCCATAAACAGATTTGCATAAAAATGTTCATAGCCACTTTATCCATAATAACCCCCAAGCCAGAAACCTTCCAAGTGTCCATTAGAAGGATAAACAAACCATGGTAGAGTTCTTAAAATGGAATAGTATACAGCAATAATAAAGAACTGCTGATATGTGGAAAAAAGATATTGTGCTATATACAATAAGGAATCGTCTGTCTCCTTACAGCTGCAAAGACTTGTACTCATACTCATAAAGTAATATGCTCTAATATTACATAATTATAAATTACATTAGCAAAATTTATTGAATACCGCTGTTCCAGGCTTATACTCAGTGCTGAAACTATAGTGCCAGCAAGACAGACATCATGCCTCCATAGAGCTTAGAATTTTACTGGTGATCCATACCTTGAGGAAAGGGTAATATTTCAACAGACTCACTGGCACAAACTGATGGGAATTCAAATAGCATGGTGTCAACATTAAGTAGAGAAATCTGGTTGGACTGCAGGGTATTTAGAAGTAATTTTAGAAGAGTAAGTTACGGGTATTAATTAAATGCCTGCTGAATGCCAAGCAGTATATAGTTGATATGTTTGGGCTGATATAAGAGCAGGAAGGTGATAGTTTATCATTTAGGAAATCATTTGGCTGCAGGAGGCACAGAGGAAGATGGGTGGTTGGATTAATTCAGGGTTTGAGATTTACAAGTAAGGTGAAAATAAGCCTCCAGCAAGGAAGTTGAGAGTGTTGGTTAGAGAAAGCTGAATGAACTGTGGGTTCTAGGCTTACTTTCCCCTAGAGGTTATGCTATTTTGCATTCCTATAGCAACAAATGAGTGCCTCCTTCCCCCATAACCTTCCCAACAGACTTACGTTATCCAACTTGTATGTTTTTAATAAAATCTAATTGATGAGAAATACTATCTTTATGTAGTTTTAATTTCTCTTATTTTCAGAGCACCTTGACCATCTTTTCATAGGGTTAAGAGCCATTTTCAGGGGAAGCCGGGATGGCTCAGTGGGTTGGGCGCTCACTTTGCAGCACCGGGGACCAAGGATCGAGTCCTCGCCCCGGCCCATGTGGAACCATGTGCTGAAGTGGGAGCTCCCCTGGTTCAGTTCTCTCTCTGTCTCTGTCTCTGTATCTCTCTCTCTCTCTGTCAAAATAAATAAATAAATATATATATATTTTTTAAAAAGAGCCATTTTCATTCCTTTATATGTGAAGAATATGTTGCCCTTTTTTTATGCGTACAAGTTCTTTATATAGTATGGCTATTAACGCTTGATCTGTTGCAAAAGTTTTTACCTAGGTTTGTTTTTTGTTTTTTGTTTTTAATTTGGGTATGTTATTTCTTGATGAGTAAAATGTTTTGGGTTTTTTGTTTTGTTTTGTTTTTCTTTCTAATGCTGTCCACATTACCAATTTTTACCCCTATGGGGGAAAAGGTGATGAAATAAGATTGACTATATTATTATTGAAGTTGTATAATGTGTTTATCAGGTTTTATTATATTACACTCTCTACTTTTATGGTTTTTTTTTTTAATTTTCTGTTAAAAAAGGGGAACCCTAAACAGTGCGGGTTTTAATCTCTAAAGGCATATTATATCATAGTTTTAAATGTAAAATAGTAATGTTGAAATGGATTCTTTCTCTCCGGTGCCTGTATGTCCATATGTGTGTGTGTATATATACATACTCACATGCCTTTATACATAATTAATCCTACCTTACAAATGGTCTGTTCACTCACTTGGCAGACGTTTCCTGAGCTTTTACTGTGTATGTCCCAGACACTGTTACAGAAGTGCTTCATTCCCTAGCTCCGCCCTTCCAGGAGCTTAGCTCTTGTGAAATCATTGGCTATGATAAATAATGGTAAAATGTCTTCTGCATAGTATTCTTAAGATAATCAAGATACCATGGAAACACAAACAGATTTTGGAATCAGGGGAAGTTTCTTAGGAGTGATATTTGAGCTGTTTTAAAAGATAAGCAGGTCCTAGTGGAGGCATGAAAGTAGGATGGGGTTGGGGAGAGATTTCCTGGCAGAGGACACAAGCTGTAGACTAAACAGGAAAGAAAATGCAATGATGAATTAGGGATATGAAAAGTACACTTCAGAATACCTGGAGTAAAATGTACAAAAGATGGTGGGGAATGAGGCTGGAGAGGTAGGAGAGGCCAAATCATGATGGGCCTTGTAAGTGCCAAATACAAGTTTGAAGTTTATTCTGAAAGCAATGGAACATTTTTTTTTTTTTTTTTTTTTAAGTCGGGTATTGACAGTAGGATGGATAAAACATTCTTTCAAGAAGCTTGGTGGGGAAGCCGGGATGGCTTGGTGGGTTGAGCGCTCACTTTGCAGCCCAGGGGACCAGGGATCGAGTCCTGGACCCGGCCCGTGCAGACCCATATGCTGAACTGGGGAGTGCCCCCAGTTCAGTTCTCACCGGGTTGAGACCCCAGCCCAGTTCCTGCCCTGTGCAGCCCTACACCCACCTGTAGAATGGGACTATGTGGAGAAGCCAATGATGTGCAACTATGGAAACAGTTCTGGGCCCTCCCCCTTCTCTCTGTCTCTGTAGCTCTCTGTTAAAAGCAATGGAAATAAATCTTTAAAAAAAGCTTGGCCATGAAAAGGAAGAAACAGTTATGAGAGAGAGAGTTGTTTTGTTTTGTTTTTTATTGTTTTTGACAGAGACACAGAGAGACAGAGAGACAGAGACAGAGAGAAGGGGGAGGGCCCAGAACAGTCTCCATAGTTGCACATCATTGGCCCTTCTACATGGTTTCATTCCACAGGTGGGCGTGGGGCTGCACAGAGCAGGAACTGGTCCAGGGTCTCATCCTGGTGAGAACTGAACTGGGGGCACTCCCCAGTTCAGCATATGGGGCCACTCGGGCTGGGGCCGGGATTCAATCCTTGGTCCCTGGGGCTGCAAAATGAGCGCTCAACCCACTGAGCCATCCGGCTTTCCCATGCTTTGTTTTTTAACATGAAAGACTACAGCATGCATTTATGCTGAGGGAGATAATATATTTCAGCATTTTCTTGGCAACAGAATTATAGTGGTGAGTTTTCAGGTCAGTCCCAACAACCCTATTTACTTCTCATATAAAAAGTATAATATGTAATATATAGCATACAAATATAGTATAAAGACACCTCAATGTCACTAATTACATGGTAATTTATAGTTATTTTAATTGAAAATAGTACTCTGTTCACTAGTCTTAGCATTGTATATTGAGATTTCATACTGAAAGTTCCATTTAAGGTACTCTGTATTTAATATCTGTTATAAAAACAGTATTCTAAAAATGTGTATTACTATGGGTATAGGAAAAAGACTAAAGAGCTATCTACTGTTTAAAACTATTTTATGGGGAAGCCAGGATGGCTCAGTGGGTTAAGCGCTCACTTTGCAGCCCCGGGGACCGAGGATCGAATCCCGGCCCCGGCCTGTGCGGACCCATATACTGAACTGGGGAGTGCCCTCAGCTCGGTTCTCACCGGGGTGAGACCCCGGCCCAGTTCCTGCCCTGTGCAGCCCCGCCCCCATCTGTGGAATGAAACTATGTGGAAAAACCAATGATGTGCAACTATGGAGACTGTTCTGGGCCCTCCCCAGTCTCTCTATCTCTGTCTCTGTATCTCTTTCTCTCTGTCAAAAACAATAAAAATAAATCTTTAAAACTATTTTATGTGGGATTTGGAATTATAGGTAGTTTTCCTTTTTGCGGTTTTCTGCATTTTTTGTTTTGTTTTGTTTTGTTTTGTTTTGTTTTACACAGATGTTACTTTTTCAGTCAGAAAAAAATATTTATCTAATTACCTAATTTTCAGTGTGCTTTTTTCTCTATTCTAAACTACTAGATATTAACAGAGTAGGGAAACAACACTCAATGCAGGTCAGGAAACTTTCAGTTCTTACCAATCAGCAGGATGATATGTAAGTAACACAACATAAAATTGATATCTTCTTCACAGAGTTGCCTTTGAGATCAGTTGGCAGCATAATAAAATATCTTGTGATATATAAAGTGCAAAATCATTATGAATAGCAGATAAGAAACAAGTTAATAGTTCATGAATCAGCTTTCCTGTTTGGGGAAGAGTAAAATTTTAAATTGTTGTCAAATACTAAGTTATTTTAACAAAGGTATCCATTTATGATGTTCAGTAGATTCTTTTGTATAAGTTAATGGTTTATTTTAGTGTTTCATTTTTTTTTCATGCATTTTATTTTTCCTTTAGGTAGTCAAGCCACATACTCCATTAATAAGGTTCCCTGACAGAAGAGACAATCCTAAACTCAATGGTAAATTGTACTTTATTTAGATTTTTTTTAAATGTATCATGTATATTTATACATGAATATCCTATTAAAGACAATATTTTACATTTTAAAATCAGATAGACTCTATAGCTTAGATCTAAATGGTACCTTAGGTTGCATGCAAGTAGAAATCAACTTTTATTACCTTCTTTTAAAAAGGTAATGACAATAGTAGATGTCTCTGAATTTTTAATGATATCAAGTTTATATGGGGAAATTTTCTTTGTTCTATCCTTTAGAAGAATCTCCCATACTTAACATTTGTAGACACTGTGAGGAATAACCATTTCTATATTTCTCTCCCAGCTAACTTTTTCTTGCATTCTTTCATTTATCTATTCATTCAATCAGTAAATATTTCTTAGGTTGCTATAGTCCTTAACAATTATTGCCTATAAATTAATGAAGATTCTGAACAAGTTCTGTTTTTCTCTGACTTCTTTTACTAGCTCCTCTGTCCTGTCTTTATTATAAGATATTTGATCCTTAATTAGGGGAGAATTTTAACAAATTTTATAAAGATATTTTAGACTTACTGTAACTCTTGAAGAATTAAGATAATAGGTGATAAA
The DNA here is from genome assembly GCA_004027555.1 of Craseonycteris thonglongyai. Taxonomy (NCBI): domain Eukaryota; kingdom Metazoa; phylum Chordata; class Mammalia; order Chiroptera; family Craseonycteridae; genus Craseonycteris; species Craseonycteris thonglongyai. The sequence continues at coordinate 83,775 of PVKE010001749.1, forward strand.
CAAGTATAAAGGTATTAAGAAAACTAATCTCATCTATTTAATATCTCTACCAAATTTCTTATTCCTCATTGTAAGATATTATCTGTAAACTCCACCATGTGACAAAAGTAATGTAGGTTATCCATATGGTTTGAACTCCACTACCTAGAAATTTCATTATTTTACAAACTTGTTCAATTTAGAGTTCACTACTTACGTGTTTTAAGAACTTTATGAAATTATGTAAAGCTGCCCAACTAAGTTACCTTATAATACTTATCAGAATTATATTTATAGTTTCAAGAATGACTAGGTTTATTCAATAATAGATATCTCAAAATCATATCTTAACACACCTGAGTAACTTCTCTAATTATATTTTTTTTAATTTCAGTATCGGAAGTTTTGAGATCATCAGGACTACCATCTCACTCTTCTTCAATTTCACAGCATTCTACGGGAAGTAAATCAGCAGATTGGCTGATGCATCAGGGCCCACCAGACACTGCAGAAATAGTAAAAACATTACCTCAGAAATACAGAAGGAAACTTGTGTCTCAAGAAGAAATTGAATTTATCCAAGTATGTTGTTGGTCTTTATCATAATAGTGTGCAAAACAACTTAACACTTGGCACTTCATATGTTGATATACATATGAAACTTTTCCCATTGTCTTAGCTTTTCTCGTGGTGTGTCCATAGCTAAGACACAGATGGCCTGATAGCCCAGAACTATGAAACAAACGACGTCTAAGCCCTCAGTAAATGTACATGTAGGAATGTATGTGTAGAAGTATAATATGGTAAATGGCAATAGATATAATCACATGAAAAAGGCTCTTTAAGATCTTCAGTAATTTTTCAGTGTAAAGGGCTTCTGAGACCAAAACTTTTGAGGACCACTGATCTAGGTCAACCTTGAGTCCTTTCCAGATCTGAAATTGTTTATAATGCTGATATGAGTGCCCAAAAGCAATGAAAAAACACAAAATTGTTTTTAAAAAACTAAAGATCATTTGCCTATAATAATGTAAGTTATTTCTTCTGTATGTTTAACACCTAATCTTATTGTTTTATTTTTTTCCTTTCAGCGTGGAGGGCCGGAATAATCACTGACAATGTGGCTGCTGTTTGTCATCAGACAAAAGAATAATCTTTACAATAAAGGACTTCCAAAATGACAAATGAGAAATTGTACATTAACAACTTTAATAAATATTCTGTAAAAAAAAAAAAAAGAAATCTAGAAAATTTAGATGGATACTTGTATCTCCTAATTTATGTATCTTGGTCAGCTTCTCCACAAGCTTACCTAAATGTTTATATACTTTATACTTATTAAAGTACACATTTTTAAATGTTAGCCTATTAATTTACTCTTGGTTATCAAGTATTACCAGCTATTGAATTATTAAAAGCACACAATGTCTAGTAAGTTATTATAGGTTTCACATAATTTCCCTTTTGCAGTTTCTGTTTAGACATGGAAAGAATTGCTGCTTTAGGGAAGTGATTTTCCTGAAATTAGATGATGATAAGTAAAATAATGACTCTATTGTTTTTCATTCTTAACATTTTTTTCATTCACAAAGTTACTAGAGTAAGTATATCCTACTCTAAATGATCAAAATATAGCCAAGGTAAAACCAGTGACTGTGGTATGGACACTGGGGAGTTAACACAGAAGATTATTTGTAACCTATATTTAGGAAAAAATGTCAGTATAAAATGGAAAGTAAGATATCAAAATGAATATAGCATAGTATCCAATATTTGACTAGAAATTGTAATTTATTGTTTTTAGGGGTGTTAAAGTCTTGCTCTTTATTTTACTGTTCTGATTATGATCATGTATGCAATCCTTATAACCATTAACCGTCTCAAACTTAGTGTCTGGAAGCCTCATAAAAATCAGCCTAATAGTTACCTTGTTAAGGCAATTTATGAAACTAAAAGGGTCTTCCTATGCCAAGGGCATAGATTATTGTGAAAGAAAAGCCTCACAAAGCTAAATAAATTTTCTTCTATCCCTTTAATGATTTCTAGAATATGCTTTAAAGAAGTCATGCCTAATAGTAAGGGTAGCACACGAACAACAGACAACTAGAATTAAGTTTGCCCGGTTGTGTCTGCGTTTATCTTTATTCTTTTTCTTTTTTTTTTAACTATTCCAGAGTCAGCCTCCTTCTTTTGTAAATTCTGGGTTGTGGCCCAGTATAAATGTTGTCCATCTCTAATATATGATAGGAAGGTAGTACTAGCAATAAGCTGTACTGGTGACTCATGAAAAATGCATGAGTCATTATTTTTTTATTTTAAAATTTAGAAAATGTTCTTAAAAACTAGCACTATTCTTTTCTCTCCTTGGTTTTTGCACTCCAATAAAAGGAAGCTCAGGGCAATTTTTGTTTTTTTTTTGCTTTTTTGCTTTCAGAAACAGTGGGGCAGCAGTTAGAAACCCCAATACTGGAATTATCTGAGGGCTATCTATACTACAGCTGCTGCCATGAAACTCACAATGGAAAAAATATATCACTTTTAAGAACTTGTATTAATAAATATGTTGTATGGCAAAAAGGCATGTCAGTGGAAACTCCTACCATCAGATGAGCTCCCAGGGAGGATGGTGTCATAGAATTCTGGCTTGGCTTAGAGTAAATACCCTGTATTTTCATTTGTGGGTTAATCACTTATGTAACCATCAGCAAATGGCTTAGTTTGTCCAAGTTTAGGTTTTCCTCTCCAGTACTATACAGTATGTTGATAGGATCAAATTACTATATTGTCTATTACTTTGTAACAAGTCACAAAAAACTTAGTGGCTAAAAACAATAGCTTATAGTTTCTCTGGGTCAGGAATTCCTGAACATGTTGGCTGGGCAGTTCTACTCAGTGTGTCCCATGAGGTTACAATCAGGTGCTACCTGGGGCAGCACTTAATCTGAAAGCTTGACTGGAGCTGGATGATCTACCTCCAAGGTGGCTCACTAATGTGGCTGCCAAGTTGATGCTGGCTGTTGGCAGGAGGCCTCTCCATAGGTCTGCCCAAGTGAATTCATGACACAATGGCTGACTTCCCCCAGAGCAAATCATCCAAGCATACAAGACAGAAGCAGCAATCCTTTTTATGATCTAGACTCAGAAGTTACACACACTAACATGCCATATTCTACTGGTCACACTTAATAGCCTGTATCATTATGGGAGTAAACTACACAAGTGCATTAATACCAGAAGGCAAGAATAATAAGAGCTATCTTGTAAGCTGGCTACTACCAATGTGTGAAAGTGCTTTGTAAACTAAAATGGTATACAGATTATGCATTGCATTTTATAGAAACAATGACCTAATAAACCCAGAAAATCACCTAAACACCTTTGTTACCCTATTTAAAATATCTACATTATAGGAAATTATTTGCCAGCAGCATGGTATGATGTAGTGATTATCAGTTTATATGTCATGGCGCACTTGGGGAAATCGAGCCTCACAGGTATACCATCAAATTTAACTTACCGGTACTGTTTTTAGCTTATTTCTACTACAAGTTAGGTTAGATTGTTAACAGTGATGTTTAGCCTAAGTCATGTGATGGCATGTATTATTAGGTGTGACACCACAAGAGAGAAGTGGTAAAGGTGGTATGTTTTCTGCAATGTTTAAGAATTTTGCCTATGAACACAATAGCTCAATAAAGTCCCAAGTAGTGACAAAGCTGACAATAATAATAAATTATGTAATGGCTAGCAAATTGAGCACTGTCAGACGCTTTTCTAAGGGTTTTTGAAATGTGAGTAGATCCTACAGAGGAGGAAACTGGGAACTCAGAAAGTTTAATTTGCCCAAGTTATACATCTAGTGATTGAATACTTGGGCCAGTAGTCAGTACAAATAGTCTAGATCCAGCATAAGCACTCAACTTTCACACTATTACCTTGCCTAAATTATGAGCTTTGCTATTGTGCTGCCTTCTTCAATATACCTCTAAAAATCAGGATCTCAACTCTTAGAAACATCAAATACTGTATCTCAAAATATAGAAATTATGCTTCCCACTCCCCAACCCACATGCAGTATGTCAGCAAATCCTATCTGACTAGAAGCCAAACTGGTACCACCTAATAAACCTATCTAGATTACTGCAATAATTAATTGGCTTTCTTGCTACCCCTCCCCTCACATCAATTCTATAGTGTAGTCTTTCACAACAGCCTTGGTGAACCTTTTAAAACATGAAGTCTGATCATATCACTTGTCTGCTCAAACTGCAGTGGCACTTCATTGATATCTCTCTTGTCCTACCCTATTTAAAACTGCAAACCCTAATATCTAACACCTTTCCTTGCTTTATTATCTCTATAGCACATATCACTATGTATCATAATATAATTTCCTTGTTATTTACTGAAGGCAGCGATCTTTTGTCTTTTTCCCTGCAGATTTCTCAGCATATACAAGAGTCTGACACATAGTAATAAATATTCATTGAATAGATGAAGTATGTGTTTGTTGACTTGGTTGAAAATTTTATGAGAATCAGAAAAGTTGGGTACTGATCACAGTAACTGAACACTTAACTGAGCACTTACTATGACATAGTTTCATTCCACACAGGTGGATGTGGGGCCATAAGGGCCGGAAATCAAACTGGGAGCCTCCGGTATAGGGGTCAACAAGAACCTTCTCCACTGTGGCACTCTGGCAGTTACCAGCTGCGTGGCAGTTCAGCCTATGGGTTTGCACAGGCAGTACTCCGGACCTCGCCCAAAGCAAGCTCTCAACTTGCTGAGCTATCCGAGCATCCCTGACTTGGATTTTGTTTGCCTAGGCGTGCTTCTTCATAAAGGGACTGGACTAAGTAAAACTACCTCTTGACCGGTCCTTAAGAACTGACCATGCATCTAAATAACCTGAGATGGCCGAAGGAGGCGTCCATAATAACTATAGAGACAGAAAACCCTTGAGCATGAACCTGAAAGGGCAATCAGGGAGAAAGTCATGTCTTTTCATACCCATACACACCTATTAAATCCAGAACTCAGAACGTTAATCCGTCCCTGGGTGTGAAGACAGCATCTAAATTGAAAACGGTGACAAAGTGACACGCATAGCCACCACCGAAATTACCCCACTTCCGGAACCAGCAGGAGATCACGTGACGGGGGAGAGCCGAGCAGAAAAGGCGAAGAGCCCCGCCTTGTGTAGGCGGGGTTCTGGCGAGGCGTATTTAAGAGAAGCCACGCCTATCCCGGAAGTGGGGCGGAGCCAACAGGGCGTCGGAGCCTAGTGAACGGAAGTGACTGTTGAAGGCTTTGGGTATCTTTAAATTCCTGCTGCTTTGGAAGTTCACCCTCTTTAGCTGGAATCGGGCTTCGTGTGACAGATGGCCGTGGACGTAAAGTCGCGAGCAAAGCGTTATGAGAAGCTGGACTTCCTCGGGGAGGGCCAGGTAAGGCTCTCGGGGGTTTGGGGCTCCTGAGCGGAGAGCGCCGAGCTGCCTCACACCTTCCCGGGTTTCCCCGTGGAAGCCGGAGGACTGGCCTGGCTCCTCGTTACCTTTGGCGGAGGCTGCCCAGAGGCAGCTGCTGCCCCTCGGTGCACCCTGGAGGTGAACCCACCCTGCGCCGCCTTCGCCCTTCTAAATAATCGACGGATGGGGGGTGCCCAGCTACCTTTCAAGCCACCGAGAGCCGGCTCCAACAACCCTGGGTTCTTTTGCTCCCCCAAACTCTTAACGTAAAAAGGCAAACAAACCGAAATCCTTCCACAAACGCACGTTATTTCTGCTTATTTCTCTCTAGTTTGCCACGGTTTACAAGGCCAGAGACAAAAACACCAACCAAATTGTCGCCATTAAGAAAGTGAGTTATGGGGAAGCCGGGATGGCTCGGTGGGTTGAGCGCTGACTTTGCAGCGCGGAGGACCGGGGATCGAGGACCGGGGATCGGGTCCTGGCCCCGGCCCATGTGGACCCAGATGCTGAACTGGGAGCTCCCCCAGTTCAGTTCTCTCTCTGTATCTCTCTCTCTCTCTCTCTCTCTCTCTCTCTCTCTGTCAAAAATAAATAAATAAATAAATAAATATATTTAAAAAAAAAAGAAAGTGAGTTATGGGTTTTTTGGGTGGTTTTTTTTTTGAGTCGCGTTGAAGATGTAGATCTGTGTGGGCTGGGGGATGGCCGTTGTACTAATCTTGACTATTCTGCTGAGGAGTTAGTTATGTCATTTTCCTAGCAAGCTGACTTGATCAGTGTCTTGTGTCCCAAGGTGGAACTCGAGTTGAACTAGTTTTTTGTCCCATTAATTGAAATGAAGAGGAAACTGTATGTTTGTTTGCTTTGTAAACTCAGATTTTGGCAAAACTCAGATTGGTGGTAAGTACCACCAATATGTTTGGTTCTCAAACTACGTATTTAGTGACATGATTTTTCCAAGTCTGTGTTTATGCCTTATCTGCATCTACTCTGTGTATCATGTTTGTATTTTCGGTGTATAGATAGATTTACCATGAAAGACTTTAAGCAACATTAACAACAAGTGCGTGCGTTTATAAAAATGATTTAAGTAACTTTTTTAATTTGTATTCATTCAAGAAACTTAGGTCATATTTAGCTAACTTTCTGTATGCCAGACACTTTCACCTACATTGTTTCATTTAACCCTCAAAACAGCCTTGCAAAAATAGGTAAAGTAAGTCTCTATTTTACACTTGAGATTCCTGAAGCTGAGAGATTAGGTGACTTATCAAGATGATACAGATAGTAATTGCTAAAGGTAGGATTTACATCCAGGTGTCCTTCTGCCAGGTTAATTGCTCTTTCCCATACTACTGAAATCAATAACCCTCTCGAGGAAAGGCTGTTTTTCTCCCTATTGGTGGAGTTGATGACCTCCATTTTCCTATCGCCACTTTGTTCCTGTTGCTCCTTTGAATCTGTTTTTCCTTCAAAAATCCTTAACTCCTTTGAATCATATCCACCTCATTCATTTAACATTTGGCTCCCTCTGTTTCTTTGCACAATTATTCCTTCCTTTTTTCTTTTTTTTTTAACTTTTCCTGACTTCTCTCATCTCATCTAACAGCTTACCGGTATGTTCTATAATCCAGCACTATAGCTATTACTTTGTAAAATCCTTAATTCTCCTAACTTTTTTTTCCTTCTCTTCCAACCCTCTCTAAAGTTATCTTTTTAATTCTACTCCTGGTTCACTGTATTCTAGACACACTGACCTTTCTGTCCCTTGAACACACTACATTCATTCCACTCCCAGAATCATTGCATTTGCTCTGCCCTCTGGCTAGTATATTTTTCCTCTAAAACGTAGAATGGCTGATTTCTTTCCATTTAGATTTAACTCAAATGTTTCCTTCACCTGGAGGCTTCTAATGGTCACTCTCACTAAAACAGGTGTGCCTCCATCCTAACTAGTGTTCTTTGCCATATTTCTCTGTATCTTCATAGCATTTATCAAAATCTTAAATCCTCATATCTATGATTTTATTGTTTATTCCACTCGAATTATACTTAGGACTATGGCTAGTACATTTGTAGATGCTCATTAACAATGTATTGACTTCACTGACTGATATATCTACAGACTGTTGGCATACTGAGTTCTATAGTTGTCTGAAAGTCCTGGTGGGTTTTTTGTTTGTTTGCTTGCTTGCTTGCTTGCTTGCTTGCTCACTCTTAACATAAATTAGGATAGAATCCATCCTGTGTCTCTGTGATAGACTTTTATCCCTTAAAGGTGACTCATAGTAAAACCTAAAGATCCTGATTTAATGTGTGATTTTGATTTAACATGTAGCCCCAACACTCTATTCAGTTTCTTCTAGTGTTCCCTGTAAGCCCTAGATTTTTCCCTACCAGTCATTAACCTCTTGGGGCAGCCAGAAACAATGGCCATACCTTGACTAAAGATTGCAAGCTAGGGATTCTGTTAAGCTAAAGATAATATCTTGATCTAAGTTATGTTACAGCTCCTGAGCTCTAAGATGGAACACAACCCCTGGCTACTTTTTCTTGAAACCAGACAGATAGACTCCAGAGCAGACCTCAGAGCTGTCCTCAAGACCTGAAGAAATGATGTATTACTCTTATCTCACCTCCCACCAATCAGCTTTCAACACGACCCTGAACACCTAACCCACAGTGTTCTCTGATTTTGTCCTATATAATCTGTAACCGCCCGCTTTCAGGGAATTTGGGCTTTTGAGCATTAACTTTCTGTTCTCCTGGATGGTACCATTCATAATAAAATAGCCAATCTTTTTCCATTGCACTTCCTGGTGTTTTATCTACCCAGTGCTAGCAGAGCCAACTTTTTCTATTCGATAACAGTAGTGTAATCTTCTTTTACATTTAATTTTTATTTCAAATAATACCGTACATTTTTGTGGTTTGAAAAGTCAGTAGGACAAGGTGTTTTAACATACCTGACTCCTGTACCCCTGGAACATTTCACTTGGAGCAGTCACTTTCAAGTTTCATAACTATTTCTTCTGGTATTTACCTACACTTCTTTAAATAATATGCTTATAACTATTTCTTGAGTGGCTTTAAATATGTACTTAAAAAACTTAAGGGGCAAGTAATGGTAGATACTTGATCCTTTATTGTTATGTTTGCCTTTCTGATTCATGATTCCCACTCCCTTCTGCCTACTACACTACATGTGAGTTGCCACGTGTTTTTGGTGTAGCTAAGTGTTTGAAGTATGTGTGTGTATATATATTTTTATACATATGCATTAAATCTAAATAACTTAACACATTTTCAACGTGTTTTATTTCCTCCTACCAGATCAAACTTGGACATAGATCAGAAGCCAAAGATGGTAAGTATTTCATGTTAGTTGACAGAACAGGAAAGTTTTTTATTCCCACTGAGGAAATGAGCAAAGTATTAATTAGAGTTAATAATGATTCTGGATAGAGTTATTGTAGGATCCCAGAAGAGAAAAGATAGACTTGAGATATAGATAAAATATTTTTTATTTCTACTATTTGGGTGTAGAGAAGAACATTCAGATCACCTTAGTAAATGCAAGGCAGCAAGGTTATTAATGGCTTGTCGTGCTGTCTTCATTATTGTTTCAGGTATATAAGCCATTGTTTCTTCTTTTTCTGAGCTTCTAATTACTTTGAAAAGTCAGGATACGCCTTCATGGAAGTACACAGTTCTCTATGGAATAGATGTGTGGAGGAAACGATTTCTTCGTCCCTCTTCCAAAGCCTTGTTTGCTAGAGTGCTAAGTCCTGTTTAGTCATCAAGAAAAGTTCTATAAAAAGGACCCATTGTCTATATAACAAGTAATACCAGATCTTATTTTTAATTTTGAGTTCTAGCCTTTGCCTTGGGAAAGATACTATCTTATCACTTAGTCTGCTATTAGCATAATCTACTGCCAGTATTCATAGGGCAGGAGAAGAGAAGCGATTAGTATCTATGAGGGCTATTCAGAAAGTATCCAGCCATGTAACCATTCTCGGTATATTAATAACAGCTGGATTTTTTTAAAAAGCCCTCATATATGCCACATACTTATATGTCTTATTCCAGCAGTCTTTAGGTCTGATACGCTATAAAGTGAATGCTTTTTTTACCATTTATCATAGTCTGTGTAAGCTGTTTTAAAAATAAAGCAATAAAGAAGAAAAACGGATGTCATTAAAATGATCAAAATAGGCTTTATTTTCAATAGAGTATTCATTGCTATTTCCTGAGAGACTAACCTTGCCCCCAAATTGTGAGAGATTTGAGAATTATTTTTTACTCTCTGCTTTGCCTTTTTATGTAGGTATAAACAGAACGGCCTTAAGAGAGATAAAACTATTACAGGAGCTAAGTCATCCAAATATAATTGGTGTGAGTATGATGTAAGTTGTTTCTGGGATTTAGGACCCTGCCTTTTCTGATGGTGGTATGTTGACTAAAGGCTCAGCAACATGAGTTGTTCTAGGCAGACCTTGCTAAAAAACTTAAAAGTTTATCAGTCTGAAGAGTCTTTTCTGTCCAAATTGTTTCTGTAGATAGTGCCTGCAAAACTATACAACTAGGGAAAGCCGGGACGGCTCAGCGGGTTGAGCGCTCGCTTTGAGGCCACGAGGACCGAGGATCGAATCCCGGCTCCGGCCCAGGCAGGACCCAC